>APFE030407105.1:99587-133579 GCA_000404065.3 Pinus taeda | reverse complement strand
CCTCTCCTTCAAAAAGCATTGTCCTCAACGCTTGAGTAGTTCTTGATGCTTCTGTATAAAATTATTGTCCTCCCATGTGGAATCTTTAGTGGGTAAGTTCTTCCACTTAATGAGATATTCTGAAATTGATCGATTTTGTAGCTATTGGGTTCTTCTTTCTGTGACTGCTCCATGTTCCAATATGATTTTTCCTTCCTGTTCAATTTCTGGCAATATTGTTTGAATTGGGATCTTTTGCAACTTTTGAATAAGTGGCCATACTTCTTTGTCCTTCTTCCATTCATCCCTTGCTTTGTTTATCCAATCTATTTGGATAATAGAAATAGCACAAAACAATGCCTCCACGTCATCATCCTTGAAGAGTCTTCCCATTCGGTAAGGTCGCCATGTTTTAAGTGCATGTAGTATTTCCAACATTTCCTTCTCATAAATAACTTGCTTGAGATGTAGTAGTAAAAATACCCAATCACCTACATCAAAACATTTTTCATTACGATGTTGATCTACCTATTGTTTCGTTTGATTTTGCACTGAAGTGGCATTATCCTTTAAAAGTTGGAGAACTTGTTGTTGATGCTCAATGTGATCTTTCATTGCTTGAACCTTTTTCTTCTTGATATGTCCTTCTATCTTTAGAGTTTGAGGAGTGATAATTTCTTCCAATCCCTTACAAGGTATGGTTGGATTCATTTCTTGATGCTCAATGTCATATTTCACTTCTTGAAGGAAGTAACATGACGCATGTGTGTGGACATTCGCGCATTAAACAAAATTACAGTAAAGAATCGTTACCCATTGCCTCGAATAGATGATTTACTGGATCAATTAAAATATTCAAAATATTTTACTAAGCTGGACTTAAGAAGTGGCTACCATCAAATTAGAATAGCTTAAGGAGACATTTGGAAGACAACGTTAAAAAAAAAAAACAGGGTTTGTTTGAATAGCTAGTTATGTCGTTTGGTTTATGTAATGCTCTAGTGACATTCATGTGTGTGATGAATGATGTGTTGAGGCCATTTCTTGATGAATTGTCATAGTCTACTTAGATGACATCTTAATTTTCAACAAATATCGTGTTGAACATGTCATGCATGTAAGAAAAGTACTTGATGTCTTGAAAAAAGAATAGTTGTATCTTAAGATGTCAAAGTGCGAGTTTGGAAAGACTTCTTTAATTTACTTGGGTCATATTGTTTGAGGAGGTGAGTTGAAAATAGATCCCTCCAAGGTTGACGTCATTGTGAATTGGCCAAGGCCCAAGATAGTTATAAAGGTAATAAGTTTTCTGGGAGAAGCCTAATATTGGAGGAAATTCATTGCTAATTTTTCTTTTATAGTGGCTCCTTTGCATGCGTTGAAGGAAAATATCGTTACAGCTCCCGTACTTGCACTTCCAGACTCGAGAGAGACATTTGAGATTCAGATAGATGCTAGTGACTACACTATGGGTGTAGTCCTTATGTAGCATGGTAAGCCTATCTCTTTTCAGTCAGAAACTTTTAATGGTGCAGTGATTAACTATCCTACATATGACAAGGAATTGTATGCATTAGTACAAAGTGTGAAAAAATGGAAATACTACCCGATGGGAAAGGAAACATTCATTCACATTGATCATCAACCATTGCAATACCTGTAATCGCAATCAAAATTGTATCAATCAAGGCACTTCCGATGGATGGGTTTCCTTCAACAATTCCACTTGGTAATCAGGTATAAGAAAGTATTAAACACATACATGTCAACAACAGAGTATGAATGATAAGCATGAGAGTACATATATTATTGACATGATATACATTTATAATACATATGAGTGACCCTTGGTTTCATATTCCAAGTGGTCCCTTGGACTCCCTTTGGTTCTTCAACTTCCAAACCAACCCTTAGAGGATTAGGTGTCCAACATTCCCCCTTAATCCGAAGGGTTATGTATGAGTCCAAGAAGAGAGTTGTAATACAAAACGTGCAAAATTGCATGGAAGCACTAGTTTGATGTGCTCTCTGAAATGTTAGTATCAAGGAAGGTGGTTTAAGGATGACCACCAACACTGGAATGCTTATTGCAATTCCCAAAACTCTTCCAGGTTTGGCAAGAAGTTGAGGTCTTCTGCTTGAGGAATTTCTCTTGATTTTTTGAAGAGGGAAACCTTCAACCATGAAAGGGAGGTCTCACCCCGCATAAAAGGGAGAACCTCAACCTAAAATGGGAGGTCTCAACCTGTGATGATTTAAGGATGACCATCAACTCTAGAATGCTTAATGTAATTCCTGGAACTCTTCCAAAACTAGCAAGAAGTTGAAGTCTTCTGCTAGAGGAAGTGTCCCCAATTCTTTGAAGAGGCATCACCAACTGAAGGCATGCTCAGGGGCATCTTTTTTTCTGGCTACAACTCTGAATCTGGTATGGCAAGTTGTGGCTCAGGCTCGCTTGATGTGGCTTTGAAGCTTATATATGACCATCACTTCACCCCCTGTTAGATACAAGGTGAGATGATGGAGAAAACTCAACTGCAAGACTGTTCAATACTCTAGAACAAGTTCGGACATATGACTGAAATATCTTCTTGGTTGTTGATGCCCATTTCCAAGAAGCAATCCATCCAAGATGAATCTTTGTTCTTGCAGGAGGCTTGTTTTTGAAGCATCTGTTTGAAGAATGACTGGTTTTAAGACCGTGCTTACATGGATGAAGATCAAAATAGTGATCTTTCATATGGCCAACTCGGTCACAGTGTTGGCATTTCACAATTTGTTGTTCTTGTTGTGGAAGAGGAGCAGAATCTAGAACAGCTGAAGGTGAACTGTCATCAAGGAATCCAACACTCTGAAACTGGATGGGCTTTGAGTAATCTAGAATATGAAAGGACACATCCTTTTCATATCCAAGACCAATTCTGTGCTTGTTTTGGACAATCTCTTCCCAAGGTATGATGATCGACTTGGGAAGTGCAGACTAAATTTTTGCGTCTGCATGTACAACTGCTGCTTCATTAGGTACTAAATCTGAATGAACTTCAACAATATTGACTTGCTGTTGATGGGAGTTTATCTCAATGTTATGAATAGAATGATGCTTACAATTTTGTAGCTCTTCTTGTTGTAGCTTTGTCTCAAGCTGTAAAAACTCAATATTCTCCTGTGCATTTTGAAGACAAATTTTAATATTGGAAAGGGAGGTTTTGTTAATCTTAACCATCTCATCGATAGTGGAATGTATTAAATTATTTAGTAGTTTCAATACATCATCCATTCGATCCATTTCAAACCAATATAATCAGATAAATGATGTTATCTTCAACTACAAATTGACCTATAAAATGATAAGTACTTGCAACTATTATATGAGTAGCAGGATACCAATATCACCAAGTCATTGTAGCAGACAGTGCAATAACAAATTCAACGCCGCAAATGACTTGCTACTTCAATGCACTTACTTCTCAAATTATTCAAACTACTCACACTGTGAAAAAGGAGAGTCAATCTTCAACTTTCTTTGCAAATGAAACTTGTCGACAGTTCTAGAGTCTACCTACAAAACTTCTTTTCATAACATATGAATACAAATTTAAGATTCACAAATGAAATCATCTATTATCATTAAATTTAATTCAGTAATTTCTGGTGTTTAATGGGGTCTCGCCCCCTGAAATCCGAGAAGTGCAATGACGATTATGAAGGAAAGTAGTTGATAAGATGAATTCATCCTGCTTTTGCATTCAGTTTCTTCGTGACCAAAGTTATTCCAAAAAGAAAATTCAACTTCAATCTGAAGATGGGAGAAAGCATTATACGAAGACTTCTTTGTCCTATTTTCATTATGTTGTTTTCTTGCTTCTCTAGTCATAATAATTTTATAAGCAACACAATGAAGGACTTTGTGACCAAAGTTGTGACAAGTGAAGCATTTGACATTGAAGTAAGAGTACCTGGGATCATAATACCTTTTTGAGTATATTTCCCTTTGTTCATGGAAAGGTTGTTTTGCCTAATAATAGTTTGACTTTTCATTATTTTGTTTAATCCTATAATTTTGATGATTTCTTCCTTTTACCACATTGATGTAGCTTTTTGTGACTGTTTTAAAATATTTCATAGGTTCTGATGTCTCACCATCTTGATTTGGATTGTATCCAAGACCTATCTTGATTAGAGGACAACAATGAAATTTAATTATTTCTTCTAAGGTTTCAAATCCTTTAGAAAATATAAGATTTAGAGATTTTGTTTTCTCGAGTTCCTTTCATAGACCCACAATTTCAATTTCTAAGGCTTCACAATGCTTCTCCCTTTCTTAGAATTATTTTTTCTAATTTAGCCTCTTCTAGACAGATCTTCAGCTTAGTTATTTCTTCAACAAGGGTGTTTTCTTTATACATATTGTATTCTAGAGCATCCATAAACTCATCATCATCAGAATTATCTACACATTTTTCTTCGAATGCCATAAGTAATTGACAATCTTGATATTATTCATCATCCTCATTATTGGAAGAATATTCACTATCTTCATGAGTATAAAAACTTTTCTTGCTGGTAAAACATGTTTTAACATTCTTCTTTGGAACATTATTTTCATGATTTTTTTTATAAGGACACTTACTAGCATAGTAACCTACTCTTTCGTAGGAAAACAATTTAAAAGGAAGCTTACCTTTCAACCTGCAAGATCCTAGTTGAAGCTTCTTCACAAAATTTGCTTCTTCTTCATCTGAAATGTAACCTATTTCCTTTGGCTTGTCCTTTTCTTTCCCTTTTTTGTGGCTTTAAATGTTGCTTCTCTAATACCTGATGTACCCCTTTTCTCATCTCAAAGTTTTCAAGATCCCATGAATTTTTTCAATTGTGAGATTCTTCAAATCCTGCATTTCTTCAATGGCAAAGAATTTGGAATCAAACTTTGGAGTTATTGATCTCAAAATATTTTCAATTGTTGGCATTATGATGCATGTGTTGTACTTGATGGCAACCCACCCATAGAAGAACATCTCTCTTAGATAGAACTAGATGAATTTTCAGAAGAGATATCAAATGTGACTGAATGCATGGGATGCAGGACAACTCAAAGGAATCATATGATAGTTCTAAGTATGACAAGTTAGCTTTGCCGTCAAGTCCAAAGGGGGAGATTGTTGGCATTATGAGACAAATGTTGTCCTTGATGGAAAATCACACAGATGACAGATCATAGTGCAGCAGGTCAGCAGCAAGGATTTGATGATCAGACTAAAAGAATGAAGAGAAAATATATATATGCATGTTCACTTTGACGAAGCCGCGTATACACGCAGGTTCGACGTTCCCAAGGCGCATATGCGTATACACGCACTTTCATGCAAGGAAAAGTGCGTATATGTTGGAGAACTTACCTTTGGTCCATGGCAGTTAGTCCTTGGTATTTGAACCTATGATTTTGGACCGTAGTATCTCGTCAGATGTGTTGATCCCTAGTATTGGTTCCATGGTATTGGTTTGTTATGGTTTTGGACCATGGTATTGAGCAAGGCCTAAGACTATAAAAGGAGAAGAAGATCATTAGGCAAATGTATGGAAAAATACTTGAATATCTGATATAGCATGAGATCCAATATGCAGGATATGGGTTATGATGCATTGCTTGATCTAAGCTAAGGAGGGATCTCAGCGGTTGATGGAGAACAAGATCTAAGGATAGGTCGGGATCAAATGGTTTGAAATGAACTATCTCTATATGGTTTATTATTCTTGTTCTAGATCTGTATACTGACACATGTAATGTTCTGAACTGGGTATAACTTAAGTTTGAAATCGCTGCAAGTCATGATTGAATATGTATAGATATGTACGCGGGTTGGCTTTGGTAAAAGAGCGTATGTACGCGGGTTTGGTTTGTCCAAGTAGCGTATACCATTTGAGATATGATGTTTGAAGTTACAGGTGGTTTTGTTTGTTGATGAGTTATGATGATTGTTTACTGGCATCAGTATTATGCATATTCAGATTGATAGAGTATGTTTAGCTTCAGTTTTGATGGATGAGATCGATAATGAATCAGGATTAGATTAACTTATCTTTATGTGATCGGATGAACTCGATCTGGGTGCTAACATACATATTATCCTTGTATATGTAATGATTTGAGTATGTTTGAAGTCAGGAAGTGCAACAAAGTTATAAATAAGTAATTAATGTCATATACGCTAGTTTGGCACTTCCAAGTAGTGTATGCACTTTAATGCATGATTTTTGATGGTACAGTTAGCTCTGAATAGTGTTGCAGAGTTTAGGGTTCTGCTATGTGTTCTGGTGACTACTTTTTGTTGACAGGGTTTCAGTGATTCAATATTGGGTGATTCAGAGATTGATAATGCAAGTATTGATTGATTGTTTGCTTCAATGATATTGATGGGTCCAGTATGAAAATTGGATGAAACGTGGCCTTCAGATTATAGAGTTGTGCTTCAGTGTATCCAGTCTGAAAATTGATGAAACATGGTACCTAAAGGAAGAAAGAGAAGGTTGTAGCCTTCGATAGGTCGACACCTACGTACTAGTACATCAGCTAGTACAAGAGCAAAGGGGGTTGTAGCTCCCTTCCAGGAGAGTCTGGAGAACAAGAGAAGGTTGTATTCTTCTGCAAGTAGAAGCCTATGTACTGGTATAAGTCTGCACTAGTACAGAACTATTGTAAAAAGAATTTCTTATTAAAGAAGAGTGAAACAACTTGCAGCAGGTGGTTTTCGCCCACATTGGGTTTCCACCTTATATCATGGTGTTCATGTGTGCTTCTTGTGTGTGATGATATGTTTTGTTTTATTGCTTTTGTCTATTGTTCATATGGTCAATGAAGTTTTGATGCATTATCTAAGGATTAACATATAATGGATTATCTGAATCATAACTATTATGAATATACGCTAGTTGCATTAGACACAGTCGCGTATACATGTGGGTTCACTTAACTGAAGTAGTGTATATGTATCTAAGTATGGAAATGAAAAATTTTTACTAATTTGATAACACTGATTCACCCCCCTCTCAGTATTATTTCCAACATCAACAACTGTAGTATCCTTTATTTCGTCACCAAGGTTTTTCATTGAGTTAATTATTTCATCTACTCTAAGGAAAAAACTTGCAATGCTTTCATCATCATGCATTCTAAGAGCCTCATACTGAATTCTTTATGTTTGAAGCTTATCACTTTTTACCTTAGTGTCACCTTCATAGTGTTGGACAAGATTATCCCATATTTCCTTTGCGGTGTTCAGCTACATAACTTTCCCAAACTGAGATTCTACCAAACTTCCCAAGATAGCATTTACAGCCTTTGCATTGATCTAGTACTATTTCTTCTTTGCATCATCTGTGGGAATGGAGGTTGGGTATTGATATCCACCTTCAACAATTTCCCATACATCGTATCCTAATGCATGAAAATATTCTCTCATTCTGATTTTCCAAAATACGAAGTTAGTTCCATTAAATAAAGGTGCTCTGATAAAAGATACTCCCTCTTGGCCGCTCACATTGGTAGATCTCCCTTTAAGCGATCAAGCTTCTTCCGAGGGACTTACTGTGATTCCAATTGTTAGAAAAAATATTGAGAGGGGGGGTGGGGGGGTGAATCAGTATTTTAAATCACTTTATCTTTCAATTTCATATATATAATTATGTACTTTATTGTTCTTAAATAAACCTACATATGTACGCGGCTTTATTGAAGGAAACTAGCATATATACAATTCATTAATTTTTCATGTATTCCATCAGATGTTTATATTTTAAAAATTGCATCATTAAATCAATAAATTTCCAGTATGCAGTAAATGAAAAGAAAAATCACAGAGCATAAGAAACACACATAGAACGCTAGGATTTTAGGTGGAAACCCAATGTGGGAGAAAACCACCATTGTTGATGTCTTTGTCTTCTTTCTTATTACATAAATAAATTCTCCATTACATTTAGTATTGGTGCAGACTCTTACCAGTACATGGTCACCCAACTACAAGAGGCTACAAGCTCCACTTGTTCTCCAACACCCATTGGAAGGGAGCTACAGCCCCCTAAACTCGTTTACTGACTCCTACCAGAAGGGATCTCCTATCCCCACTCTAAAGGATGCAACCCTCAACACCTTGTGGACCACTTTGAAAACTGTTTCAAACTGGATCCACCTATCAAACAATTATTAAACAACTTGTAGGCCCTTTTTCATAAAATTTTCATATTGGACCCACACAAACAATAAGCCCAAACCAATATCCTAATTGAAATACTAAAATACAATTCTGAATCACTAAATTTTTGTAAATCAATTGAATCTTTGAAGCATCAAACTATTGAATACAAATCCAAATCAAAACAACTAAACTTCATAATATGTACGTGATTGTTCTTAATAGAACATGTGTATATATGTGCTTCATCTGCATAAAACATGCATACAAATCTCAATTTACTTAAAATTGAATCTTTTGCCTAATAAAATCATTGTAATAGTGAATCACCCACTGAATCAAGTATTGAACTAATCATAGATCATTGAATAATACCCAAACATCATAATTGATCAATATAGAAACCAACCCAAACAACACTACAAGATACAGATCAAGACATCATTGACAGACTACAACAAATAGAACAAACATCATCAAAAGTTATCACCAAGCAGCACTACAAACCCTAACCAAAATTGATTCAAAATATATACACGCCTATAATTAAGAAGACCAATGTATATATGCGCTTATGATGTAAAACACCCCTGTGCAGTTCTCAACATATTGAAAAATACATCGTTGAATATATACGCGATTACCCAGAAACTTATCCGCATATGTACGTGACAATTCATAAGAAAAAAAGTGTTCAAATCTTAAATCAGTGAATCAATCCTTCGTTGCAAACATAATACATACTTGACATACCTTACTGTCAAATCATCAAATTACTAAAGGCACGTTCATATCACAACATCACTTATAACCGTAGATCTATCATTAAACAAACAAATCAAACAATCATATATTTCAACATGTCTTTAGATCTTTCAAATCTGAGTCTTCTCCTTGCTCTCTAGTGCACACCTATTTCAAATTAGATCTCATATGAATAAACCATTTACTTTCACACCCAACACCTTGATGTCCATCTCTTTATTTAGCTTTTTCCTTAGCCAATACCTTAATTAAATCCTTTGCTAATGTCGTTAGTATTTGTTGACGAGGTTAAATGAACGTTTTCGCTCTAATTACTATGGGTTAATACCATGTTAATTACCCCTGGTATCTAGATTAGCATGGTTCGGATTTTGTACGTGACTTTCACTTACAATACCTATGTATGTACGCTACCCTTCTTCATAGGATCTGTGTATACATTCTCAAACTTCACATTTATCATCAATTTGTAATATAGCTACCATTTCTCTATCCATATCCTATGTAGCATCTGTACCAATCAACATGAGTTCCGCATTCATCAAAGCTGACATCAAGTACATATTTATTAAGCAGGTTTCCATCAAGGACAACACATTATCCATAATGCCAACGTTAGGTGCCTAATGTTTGAAGATCATTTGGCTTGAATATATCTAATGGAACTTGATTTTCATGTTTGCTGCTACATCAGTCTACATTGAGGAATATTTAAAGTCTTGACAAATTTGATGCCTTTCTACTTCCTTTTGATATGTCTTTCTTTATCTTCACTAGATTTCCCTTTAAATGCCTCTGCATAACTCTAATTACCTTCGTTTCTTGAGGACCTATTGGTGAACTCAATTTTGAGGTCTATTGTGGATATTTGTATCCTAGACCTATATTAATAGTAGGGGATGTTTGAAATTTGATAATGTTCTTTAGAGCTTTTGAATATTTAGATAATTACTCTAATTTGGCTTTGGATTTCTCCAAATCCATGCTCAGAGATATGACTTCTGCTTCCATATTTTGGCGATTATTTTCCCATTCTAACACCTGAACCTCTTCCTTTCTTCTTACCTCTTGTTGTGTTATTCAATAACCCCCCCATTTATTAACATGATAGCTAATATTCTATTAATAAATAGGGACCCTTGATAAAATCCTTCAAAAAACAAATTTATCATTTAGACACTTTCTTTTAGATTTTTGGAATAAAGCAAGATATCAAGTCAAAACCCTTTGAAAGCTAGCAATACTCGCCTTTTCACATATCATTGGACCAAGTTTGTCAAAAGCCTTGTTAACAAGCAAAACTCGCGAAAAGCAATCAAAAGAAATCACCGCACTTAACTTAGATATCATTAGGCTTTTTTTTCATTTAAAACTAGTGACTAAGGCATTTCCTATTAAAATAAAACTCGTATTGCATATCGTAATTCATAAAGGGAACACCCTCATGAAGTATGTTGAAACATGCGAAATTTGATATTGCAATGAGATGGTCAGCCTTATCGCATCACGTCAGAAACACTTAAGAAAGCTCTGAAATATTACGAATTGCGTGATGTTCTGAAATGTGATAAAAGCTCAGATGTGATTGAATCCCATGTCATAAAGTAGCACTTAAGTCCATCGCATAATAAAAAATGCTTTATAATGTAAAAATTCTATCAAACAAGTTGCGCTTTAAACAATAAATAACACACAGCTTATCCTGCATCTCGTATCCCATGGGAACCTAAGGAACTCTAAGAAAGTGCACAATCAAATATGCGATAATTTGATTTGCGATATTTCATCGCAATCACAAAATCGGCATTCTCGTAACTAAAGCTCGCCACCTTAAAAGTTTTCCTTCCCATGTTACGATGCAAAACATTAATGAGCAATAAAGCTAGCAATAAGGAACCATTAGTGGATATTTAGTATGGGTTAATGGCATTTATGTTGAAAAATGGCTCGATGTGATATGATATCTTTTCATCTGTGTTTAATTAAAACTCCTTTCTTGTCACCTTTTCAACATTTTTAGTATCATTCGTTCTTGCTTGTGTCTATCTCATAGCTTCCGTTTTGCTCCATTTTAGGAAAAATCCATAGGAAGAGTCGTTAGAAGCAATGGCAAAGAGGGGAAAGGAAGTTGTGTCTAAAAACTCAGATATGATCCCTCTTTTCTCTGATACTACGTGGGGCAGAGACAGAGGAACTTCAACATGGGAGGCCATGTATGATTTGATAGAAGAGGAAAAACCAAGGCCACGGGTAGCAAAGGCCATGGTCGATGCTCATGATTCCTCTTGACGCCTCCTACTTCGAAACAACATGCTCATTCGTACACTGCATAGTCGCAAGATCGAAGATAATCCCATACATGGATATGTTCCAGTGGATAATTGATATGGTGGACAACTCGGATAGAGAATTCAAGAATCACAGGATAGAGGTTATGGGATCTTTTTCATCAGACAACCTACCTTAATGTACCATTTACCAGAGCCACAAAAGCTCTATAATAAACAGTTCCTTGAGAAATTTGCTAAGGAGAATAAAGACCCGTCAGACATCACGCGAGCCTGGACAGCAAGTGAAGGCAAGCTCAAATGAGATAAGATGGGTATGTATTCTACAGCATCTATCTCTCTCACTTATAGTTTCACAGCAGCCATGCTATGTAGATTTTTTTGTAAACCCAATAGCACCAAATTTTGTCTGAAATGGCTTCCATTAATAGATGTAGCTGTGAACACAACGATAATGAATTGGGCCCAAATTTTGTTTGTAAATTTGGCAAAATCCATTATGGAATATAGCAGAAAAAGAAGCCCCTTTATAAGGGTTTATTCCCCATTTTTCATGAGCGCTTTTCTAATGGAGGCAATTTGTTTTAGTTTTAAATTTCTCATTATGGGATGGAAGTGGACCATGAAGGATCCGCTTCCTATCCATGTGTACCATAAGATTTTGTGGGAGTTTCAATTTCACCCCCAATTTTATAAGATTTGTCAAGGAGTTATGTTACCCATCCATAAACAAGTCTACAACACAACTGCCCCTAGGTTTTCAAAAGAAGATGAAGTTGATATCTTGCCTGTAGCCAGATGGTCTGGGGAGGAAACATTTACCTATATCAAAGTATTTTGGAGCTTTGCTTCACCGCATGTTCTCCCATACTATGTCCTCAACAAATCAATGGCCAGGGAGACAGCCTACCAAACCGCAGGGGAAGGTGGGTTGAGCAGAGGATTGAAAGAGTAGAAGAAGGCCAGTTGGCCTACATTTCCATTGCAATGTGGTGCATGTGCTACATGATTTTGGACATGCATGCAAAGAATAAGAGATCATGAAGTCTCTTAAATTAGCTACAATCCCAGGAAGGCAGTGTGACCCAAATGGAACTGCTAAGGACTTCACTACAATGGTGAAAGTAAAACCATTCACCCATAAGGAGGATGCCTTCAATGACCTCTTCCTACAAAAAGAAACATTTTCAGAAATGACGCACATGGAATCACTACTTTTTACCCCAGATGATGTTAAATATTTCCATGTATACAAAAAAATCAGATTATTGAAGGTCCCATTGGACCTACTACAGATTGAACCAATAAGGGAGCCAACTCCCATTGTAAGCTTGGAGGACAGCTCCAAAGAGAATTACAAAGAAGAAACCCAAGAGGAATCTCCTCATGAGTCAGAGCACTTAGAGCACCAGCCTCAAAATGGGGGAGGCAATAAAAATAAAGAGTCTGAAAGGGACACAGCTAGAACTACAGAGGAAACTATCGAGCAAACCATGACAAAGAAATAGGCAGAATTTCATTCTACATCCACTCAGTCAGCAAAAAACCTAGCTATTTATTTGGAAAAGGAATGGGAATAATTCAACAAGAAGCTTCACACAGATGAACAACCATATGAGATACAAACTCCTAAGAAAACACAACACAAGTCAACTCAAGAAACAACAGTAGAAAAATTGTAGGCACTTAGGATGTTGAGCTCATTCCTGCCACCCCCATTTTAGAAGTTATTTTGAGAATTGAGGAAATTCCTCCACTAGATGTATTTTATAGTCCTACACACAAATTTATCATCAAGGATAGAGGAAGAAAAGAAAGTTAGATGTTGCAGCTATTATGACTCCTAACAATGAACCAATGGACATTATATGGAAGGACTCACCCATGGACCCATCTGAAAATATCACAAAATTGTCGCAATTCATAGGAGCCTATGCTACGACAACTATTGACAAAGCGACAGAGGTCCAAATGCTACTTAAAGAAAAGGAACAAAGAATTCTATTGTTGGAACAACAATTAGCTCAGGAGAAATCCAATCAACAAGCAGAATTACAAGTAGCTCATCTCTAGCAATAATTTGAACAGATGTGAATACAACATCAAGCGAGCCTAGAAGAAAGAGATGCAGGGATACAAGCTATGACAGATAATTATAAATACAATCTACAAATCGATGAGCTCATAAAGGAAGCACTTAGTCTTAACTCCCAACTAATGTAGCAAAAGGAACTTCTTTTCCAAAAAATCTCGCAAATAAGTCCTTATTGCAAGATTAGTGATAAGCTACCAAGTGTCAACATGAGACTTGAGTATGATGAAATCCATAAAAATATTTCTAACTTTATCACCTGGAAAGAATCAGAAGATGGGAGAAAGGTTGATCTATCAAAGCTGGAGGAATTGCATAAAGACATCTTGTTCGCAGATTGGGATTCTCAACTCAAGCAAGCGAAAAGGGCAAAAGTGATCGCAGCAACAACAAGAGCATAATAGAAGCCATCAACAAAAATCTGCATGGCACCAACCTGGTTACAGAATGCATACCAGGATTTCTTCCAAATGTCAAATAGTTAGAGCAGCAGTGGAGGCAGGTAGCGAAGGAAAAGGAGGAGGTAATCATACGGATGAGCAAGCTAAACTGGGAGGCATACTGGCAGTTCTTAGTAAAACCATAAAACCAGTGGATGACCTTGAGATGCTTAACAACCTCCACACACAAAATGGTGCCAACGCTAATAGACTCTATATTTGCTGGGTAGTTAAAATATGTGATCAGCCAACTGACACAGCTCAAGCATGTGACAAATATTTGTGATCTCAAAGATTAAATGCAAGGGAGTTAGTCACTTAGTTTATTTTTATTTTAGTTTTATTTCCACATGATCTGAGGAAGGTCGTTTAAACCTCCTCAGCTATTCTTGTAATAATCTATTTTAGGACCTACAGTTTAGTATTTAAACCCCTCTCATGCATTTAGAGAGGGGTCCAGAAATTTTATCAAAAATGTTCTTTGAAACATTACACTTTTGTACTTTTGAGGAGGTTCTGATGGAATGAATGGAACAAGATCTATTTTCTTTCAAATATCTAGCATGCTCTACTGAAATGCACTTTGTACTCTTAGAATCTGTTGGATTGATTGAGATTGGATTAATATTGCTAAAGCACACGAGCAAGACTCGTCATATATGGTACTTTTATCTTATGATCTTGTTTTATTTATGTATCAGACAATACTTCCTCTTTTAATTGTTTTATGTGTGAAAGTATGAATTACAGTGTAACATTATTTCACTTTTGTATGATGTTGGCTTTGACTTTATTATGAATACATGAACGGTTTTATATGCGATATATCTTTCACAATCGTTTTGGCTAACTATTTATCCAAAACTATTACTGTTAAACGATTTCAATTCTTATTGTATTTGAATGATATTTATTACCAATTGTTGTAGGACATCATTGTAGATCGCATATTGTATTTAATTCCCAGGTATATTTATATTTAAATAGTGTTTAAACTAGGATATATGTATGTGTTTAGTAGTTTAGATTAGAATACACCATTACATCCTATATCACCCCACCAACACTATAAAAATATCTTCTGGGAAACTGGTCCCATTATCCCTAGTTGGAGCCACTACACCAAATGGAAAAGGAGCTGCTAACCAAGGTCCAGACCAAGTGGTTTTCCCCCATGTTGTAGCAACGATTTTCGAGGCTTCAACATTTTGGTGCTAGAAGGAGGGCCTAACTATGAATGACAAGTAAATTCAACTCAATATGCCATTCTAAGAGTAAAACTCCCTCACCATCTCCTCCAACTTCTCCATCGGATTCCAAATCTCCAAATCCTAAGTGAGAAGTTGTAAAGAACCCTTTAGAATCCACTATTGTGATTTCAAAGAAGTCAGATCAATCTTATTCTATAGAAACCCCTAAAGTCTATTCTTTGATCCATAAGCTACAGGGGATTTCAATATCTCAAGAAGAATCTGAGTTATCCCAAGCTAGTGTTTCTTCTCAGTTCCCCTTATCTCAAAGGTTAACTAGAGCATAGAGTGAAAAAATTGGGATCACCCCCATTTTAATTCCCTCTACCAAACCGTAAGAGAGCTAAGAAGACACAATTTGAAACCCATAGTGAGGTTCTCTCATCATCACCTCAAACATATTCATTCATTCCATCCACTTCATCACAAAATCAACCATCTGCCTCACAACTCCAGATCATGGTTTACACTGGTACTGGAGCACAAGCCTCCTCTACCCAATCACCTTCAAATATAGGGACATCTTCCTGTACACAAATACATACGATGGCTAAAAACCCTCAAAGGCCATGGACAAATATAGGATCTGTACGGATGGTGGGACCTTTACGTCCATTTCCAACCCATCCAAAAAAGTGGTTACCAAAGTTCAATCCTAATGATGGTTTACCAGCCTAAGAACACATAAACAATTTTATGTTGTCCATAAACCTAAACAAAGTAGTGGAAGAAGATGCAGTTATAAGATTATTCCCTTATACCTTACAAGGATCAACAAGGTCATGGTACTTTTCATTACCAACGAGTTCCATTAATAGTTGGGATGATTTTCAATAGCAGTTCCTAACCAAGTTTGGAGATGACAGATCAACGGCTACTCTTATCAATGATCTCTCCAACTTGAAATCCAAACCTAGAGAACCGATTAAAGACTTCAATTCTGGTTTCAATAAGTTATTGAATAAAATCCCAACAACATCTAAGCCCAGCGATGAAGTCAAAAATGAATGGTACATCTCTGCCCTTCCCTCAAACATAGTTATTTTTGTCGATAGAGCTGCCAAACCAACTTTGATAGAAAACATGAAAGAAGCCATAGCTGTAGAAAAACATCTTCTAACCTTAGATAAGAAAATTGCATTAGAAGAACACAAATCCAAGAAAGTAAATTTTAGGGATGAATCCAAGAAAAAACCACCTAAAGATCCTTTTGATCTTGAAGGTCTACAAAAGGTCCTTAAAACAATGTCTAATGAAATTGTTGATATCAAGAAACAGGTAGCAGAGACTTCCTCAAATAAATATTTCAAACCATACAAAAGAAATCCCCCTTTTGATACTAAGCCTCCAAGCACCATATCAAATGTTGAATCGTATGTGGAGGAAGATGAAGTTTCAACATTTGAAGAGCAAATAGATGTTGAAGGGGTAGTCGAGTTACAAGGAATCTGGGGATTTATCCTTCCCAATGAAGAAGCACAAGAAGCACTACCTGTTGCAACCAGGAGTAGAAGCCCTATTGATTTGCCATAGACAAATCCAAAGCATAAGGTATCAACTATGGCTCCCAAATAAAAAACAATAGGAAATAAATCTTCGTCTAAATCTACTCAAACCGCTCCTCAAACAAATTATTCACCTTCAGCTAAACCCCTACTAGTCTTTGATGAAATGGAATACAACATAGTATAAGATATGAAAAAAACTAGGGTGAACATTACCTTTCATGATCTTAGCAAGTTGAAACATCAACAGAAGCTATTGCTCAAAGATCTCAAAGCAGCGCCTACTTCTCTACTTCTTGTTGTTGTAATCTTGCAAGCTACCCAAGAAATTGGAAGGCCTCCCAATACCTCATTGGGAATAATCGGTCCTATCGATATTGCTCTAAAAGGAGGAAGATCCAAATCCCATACTCCTCAATTCCTTTTGACTTTCGAAGTTTTCAACAAGAATCTACACAACTGTTTAGTTGATTCTGGAGCTTCATCCAACATCCTACCAAGAACAGTTTGTGCAAGATTAAATGTGGAGCCCCAAAAATCTGTTGTTCACATTGTGCAATTAGATAGATCCCAAGTCAAAGTTATAGTAGAGCTCAATCAAGTCACTATTAGACTATCATCAAACCCAAAAGTGTGTCAAGTCATGGACATTCTTGTGGCTGATATCCCCGAGTTTTACGGTTTGATCCTTAGCAGAGACTGGTCAGAAAATCTTCATGGCTATTTTGCAACTGACTAGTCCCACATGTGGCTTCCCTATAATGGCAAGCCAAATCAAATAAAGATTGACCGCGTAAAACATCAAAAGTACATCGTTACAAAACTAGAAGGAGATAATGAGCGAGTCGCATATAGCAGTAATATCATCAGAAACTACTCAGTTGAATCGTTTCTAGGAAATTTTAATGAAAATACTTCACCCTTCTTAGAAAATTTTGTTATATCGCCAGTTGAAAAAATTTATCAAACAGATACATCTAAGTGTATAAATTTTGTGGATAAACTTGTAGTTAACTCATTATTTTGGATATTATTTTTTAACGGATCCAAATCTAACAACGGAGCTGGAGCAGGATGCATATTAGTTAGCCCAAAAGGAGAAAAAACTATGTTAGCATGCAGGCTTGAATTCGTATGCACAAACAACATTGCCGAATATGAAGCATTGGTTCAAGGGTTGTATAAGGCTATTGGCCTTAATATCAAACATCTTCAAGTGTTTGGATATTTGGAAATTGTGATAAAATAGGTAAGAAATACTATACATTGTTTGTCTAGACATTTAAAACATTATCAATCATTAGTCCAGGACCTCACTTCTCACTTTACAACGTTTAATGTTTCCCCTATCCCAAGAGTCCAAAATGCAAGTGTCGATCTTTCGACTAATGTTGCATCCAAGCTCATTCCACCAGAATATTATAGCCCTGATCACTTTTCTATTGAATTGATTTTTAGGCCTTCTATTCCTAATAATATCACCAATTGGTGGTCTTTAATAATGATCCAGATACCATAAGTTTTCTAACATTTGAAGGCTCTTATGACGACCAGATAATAGATTAAGATCAACATGACTCGTAGCTTAAGCAAGAAACAACTATGAATTCCATACTAAGTCTATGGTTAAGTTGGAGGACTTATATGATCTCAAGGATAGATTCAAAAAACCCACTAATTCAAAACTTCAAAGTTCAACTTTGAGGTTTAAATTAGTTAATCTTGGAACTAGCCTTAAACCTCAGAATATCAATCTAGGACTTGGTCTTACACGAGATGAAAAATCAGCCTTCATTCATTTGTTGAAGAAATACAAGAATGTCTTTTCTTTGAATTATGAAGACCTTAATACATATGACACTTCCATAATTCAACATATTATCCCCATGATATCTGATGAAAAACCCATGCAACAAAAGCTAAGAAAGATCCATCCAAATTTAGAAAACTAGATCAAATCTAAATTCAATAAGCTACTCAAAGCCAAAATTACCTTTCCTGTTAGGCATTTAAGGTGGGTTTCCAACCTTATTCCCATCAGAAAAAAAGAATGGTGATATTTGAATATGTATAGACTTTCACAATCTTAACAAAGTTTGTCAAAAGGACAATTTCCCATTACCTCCTATGGAACAGATACTACAATCAATTGCAAGCTCAGAACTAATGTCTTTTCTGGATGGATTCTTGGGATATAATCAGATTCTAGTACATCTAGATGACCGGATAAAGACTACCTTTCGAACCAAATGGGGCACCTATGCCTATCAAAAGATGCCATTTGGGTTAATCAATGTTGGTGCCATATTTCAGAGAGCCATGGACATAGCTTTCAAAGTCTTGGTTAATAAATCAGTGGTAATCTATATAGATGATATAACTATATACTCGAAAAGGCGCGGGAATCATTTAAAGGATTTAAAATAATTCTTTGAGTTTTGTCAGAGGTATGGAATTTCTCTCAATCCCAAGAAATATTTCTTTGCTCTGAGTGAAGAAAATATCCTTGGATTTATTGTATCAAAAGAAGGAATTCACATTGATCCTGATAGGATAAGAGAAATTTCTGGAATCCCTTTACCTCATAACAAGAAATCCATGCAATCGCTCCTAGGTCAGATAAATTTTGTCAAAATATTTGTCCCTGAATTTTCACAAATTGTTTTACCTCTCTAATCTATGATTAAGAAAAATTCCCTTTTTAAATGGGGGCATACTGAGCATGAAGCCTTTGATCTGATTAAAAAAGTAATCTTGAATGCTCGCTCACTAACAACCCCGAATTTTTCTAATCATTTCATTTTATATACCTTTGCTTCTGAGAAATCATATGGAGCTATATTAACACCAGTCAACGATGACAAAGCCGAAGCACCAATTTCTTTCTTTAGCTCCAATTTGCAGGGGGTTGAATTAAATATATCCTTACAGCAACTGATTACTTCACAAAGTGGGTGGAAGCAATTTCACTTAAGGTAGCCAATTCTCAAAACATCATTAAATTTATTGATCAGTTTATTATTACCAGATTTGGTCTGCCATCTTCCCTCATGTTTGTTAATGCATCTTATTTTACAGGAAATGCTATGACAGAATTTTCTCTTAAAAGAGGTTTTAAACTTAATTACTCTGCTAACTATTATCCTCAAGGAAATGGCTTGGCTGAATCTACAAACAAAAATCTCATGAGAATTATCAAATGAACCATTGATCAAAGTCAGAAAAACTGGCACAAATATTTAATATTTGCTCTATGGGTAGATTGAATAACACAAAAGGCCTCAATAGGCACTTCTCCTTTTAATTTGGTCTATGGGAAAAAAAAATTCCTCCCTGTTAGTTACCTATACCAATAGGCTTCATTTTTCATGATTGGCAGGGGCAGTGCCAATATGATCTACTTTGGTGATACAAAGATCTCATATTCCTGTGGGAGAAGTATACTTGTTTTGGTTGATGTTGCCCTACTTCTGGATGGGTGATCCAACAGCCTAAGCTGGGTCATGCCATGCTTCAATTTTTGTTATAGATTAGAGAAAGAAACCTGTCCAAACAGCTCAATCTTGGCAAGTAAAGTAGATAGGTAGAGGAAAAAGGTTCCCAACTACTTAATCTGGGGCCTTGGAAGCAATAAGGGTAGCTTTAGATAAAGAATCAAATGAAAAGCCAAAGGAAAAGAAAAGGCACAAAGGGTTTGCAAATCTAAGTGCACCCTCCTTGGAGTAACAAAAAATGCTAGGCAATAGAGTAGGTAGGTAGAGGGGGTTGCAAAAAAGTTTGGTTCATGGCATTGCACTGGCCTAAAGCAAAGGTAAAAAATATGGTGCCAGTACAAATTGCCTATTTTCAGCAGTCTTACAGAACTTAATGAAGCATGTCTAACTTCCAGATCACCCCCTATCACATTCATGTCTAACATCCCTATGCCACCCAAGTTCACAAAGAAAGTCAAAGTCTTTTGTTGGTTCTAGTCTCTTTAAGAGCCACATTTCTTGTGCAAATATTCTTTTCATTTTGATTTACTTCCTAAAAACTAAGTTGATTTCATATAAACAAAACTTAGTATTCCCCCCCCATCCACCTCTTTCACTCATATTAACTACTAACTGATCACTATTTAACTCCCTATACCCCTATTCCCCTATTACTATGTAAAACTTGGCAAAAAACCCAAAAAATCTAAGTATCCCCTTCCCCGAGCATTATAAGCTCTATGTATGATTTTCAATGTCTTCAAGCGCTAAAAACATTTGAGCGTGACCCAAAGAGTGCAAAATAATTAAACCTGGGATTAATCTGGGACTTTCTCGGATTAATTAGCCAAAAACCCGCTTTTGCAAGTTAACCTTTGTAAAAATCCATTTAACCCGTAACTCTGCAAAACAACCCAAAAACCCACTTTTGCTAATGTTTCCGCCGGGCTCGCATTTCCAAAAAAATTAATATTTTATGTTGCCCCGCCTTCCATATCGTATTGGCAACTCATCGACCCGTCGACCATCGGATCTGGGCTTTCCCATCCGACGGCCCACATGATATCGGATGGGCCTCCATGACCGAAAGATACCTTTCGAGAAACTGTCAGAGGGTGACGTCGGGCCTCCGCCACGCGTCACCCCCAGATTTTCTCGGGTCACCTTCTGACAATACCGCGACCGTATAGAAGGCGGTCCGAGAAAACCCACTTACCGCTCAACTATACCGCCTGCCCACGCCAGCGCCACACCCGCCCACGTCACTTCCACTCAGCGCCCTGTCAGCACCCCCGGCCGCCAGTGCTCCTACGTGCCTGCCATCTACGCAATCCCCGTGGACCACTCACAAACTGCCACGTCACCTGATGACATCATGCTGACGTCACCCAACCCTGACCCCACCTGATGACGTCATGCTGACGTCATCCAAAAAGCGCGCCAATAGCCCAAAAGTCCATATTTTAGCCAATTTTCGCGTTTTTTCTCACTTTTGCAAACTGAACTACTGCTCACCTCTGCATGTAATTTACGACCACCTGTCGCCAACATGAAAAAATCAACCTGAAGGATGCTGCCGCCTCCCACCTGCCTGCATTTGCGACCATTGCCGGCAATTTACCAGGTATTTACCCAAAGCATCCCCTCAGAGCTTACTTCTGTCCATAATTCTACAGCACTCAATTAAACAACAGTAATTACAACCAATTTACCAGTAAATTCCCGGTAAACCAGCATCCCTTCACAGTGGCAGGGTCAAAATTCGCCTACGAAACCCATATACAGTCACCTTTTCCTGAATTCCCACTCTGTCCGCGCATTCGTGGACTGAAAACCTGAAAGGCATAATTCACTGGAAAACAGAGTTGCTAGTCCCGGCAGTCCCTAAATTAACTCCCTTTGAGCATTCTACGCCATTTGTCACCACAGTGGCCTCATTTACCCTTACAATTGGCTTTACTTCTGCAGAATTAGCCCTCAGTGTTCTCCTGCCCACTAAAGCCAGTTTCAGTACAAACTCACAAGTACTACCCAGCCATGGAAACACCAGTAGCCCTGAATATTCAGCCTCTGAATGCCCCGCACAGATAGCTAGAGTGGAAAGCCCTGGGTGACAGAGATTACCAAATGTTAGACTCCATGGCCATGACAGCCAAATTCAATGTTCACCTGTTGAATGAGTTAAAGGCCCAATATCTCAGTGGGGCTGATACCTTAGGAATTTGGGACTCCCACATACCCATTTACAACCTTCCTCAAGTCAATTTCCTCCCAGACTTGATAAATCAATGCAGGTCGAGCTATGACCCCTGTCAGAGAGTCGTCCTCAGCCCTTCAGGCTCAGTATTGTTCCATATCACCCCTGAGGCCATCAATGAAATGCTCCACTTTCACACCACAAAACCCCTAACTCCTCTCTCCATCCATGACTTGATAACGAAAGGGGGCAAGCTGTCCAGTGATCAGATTGCCAGAATTAATTAGTTGTTTATTCAGCCTCAATATCAATCTATGAGCACTAACCTTCCCATAGCATATCAATATCTCAATGAGCTGGGCAAAATGCTGGTGGAGTTGATCAGTTACATCGTGGGTTATGGGTCATATGAGGATTTGGATGAAACCATTATGGCCATGCCTTCCATTTTCTCCCCAGGAATGCCTCCTACTGTACATTATGATTTTGCCACTTTTATTGATAATAAGATTCATGAGAAATTAATGAATCTAGAAAGGGAAAAGGTGTTTAAATACACCAGGTACATATATCATTTATTCTTGTTCTATCAGCCTGATGCCTTCCCTATCCCTCTCAAAAATCTAGATGCCCAGGGAAGCCCAAGGTCGGTTGTGTTTTGGTCTTCAGTCTGCCATATTCTAGCTTATTCACCCTACACCTACTGTGAATTCATTGACCTTTTCATCCATCCAGCTATGACCTTGTTATTGGGTGTCCCTCCTCCCAGATTCACAGAGGAAATGCAAAGAATTCTTCAACTCTCAAAGGCCTACAGCATTGGTGATTGGTACTTTTACCAACACCACACAGTAATCAGAATATATGGTTGTGAGTTGAGTCCTTATAGGCTGCCAAGATATGTCCCTATGAGACTCTTTGCCCTAGAGTACTTCAGGCAGTTTGGAAATGCAGATTGTGTCCATTTCCAAAGTAAAAACAAGAAGGTGCAACTAAAGGTGAGAAATCAGCTGGGCCCTTTTCTGTACAATAAAAAGGAGGAAAGATGGAAGGAAGCTGATAAGATCCTAGAGACCCTCAGACTTCAAACCAGTTTCAAATGGGTGCCTTATGACCCTATTCACTTCATTTCCCTTAAGAGGATAAAATACAAATTGGGTGGCTATGCTCATGTGAAACTGCCTCATATTGAGCAGTATGCCAATGCCCTAAGCTGGAAAGAAGGCACCTTAGAAGAGCCAATTGGTAAAGAAGAAATGCTACGAAGAGAAGCAAGCAATCTTGAAAAAGAGGCTGACTTGGAAACTTGTGGGCGGGTTTCTTCCTCCTGTCAAAAGCAAATTGGAGCAGCTACCTCATGTTCCACAGCCCAGCAGCAAGCAACTGGAATTGCCCAACAGGAATCAAACAAAGATAAAGGCAAGCAGGTGGAGCAGGAATAACCACCTCCTAGGACAGACCAGCAAACAGAACAACAAGTGGAAAAGGAGCTTGAACAGCAAGAAGAACATCAAGAAGAGGGGAAGCCTATGCAGCAAGAGAAAATGGTTGAAGCCCCAACACCAACTGAGCAACAAGCTCAACAGAAAATGCCTTCTGGGCAAGAAAAGGTAGTGGGGGCCTCAGTGCTTCAAACTCCACAAAAGGAGGAAAAGGGAAAGAAGAGGGACAGAGAACAGGAGACTCCCCTCACCACGTCAACAAATCAAGGAGAGAAAAGGCAGAGATTAAATCCCCTCTCTGAGGAATAAATGCCTATGGGGAAATCGTTGGGAATGGGCCCACCAAGTATGGAGGCATCTGCCAGTTCCTTTCAGCAGGAACAAGAGAGAACTATTGGAGGAGAGGTCAGCTCCTCAAGTCATCAAAGGAGAGCAGAGGTAGGCATCAAGCAACATTTTATTGAGATCAAGAGGAGAAATGAGCCACTCAGGCTCCAAATCTACAACCAGTTGCTGAAGATGGCCCCCACCAATCAACAAAGGCTTATGTCAGCCTATGACATCACAGAAGGAAAAATGACCATGATTCATTTCATGCCCACCATGCTGTAGCCACAATCAGCTGCAGACTATAAAAGAACCAACCTTGAGGTTCTTGCAAAGTACATCCACCCTATGGACCAAATAGAGCTTCACAAGCAAACAGGTGAGATGGTCTATGCAACATTGGCAGACAAAACAATGTTGGCTAATAGGTTGGAAAATAGTCTAAATAATACAGCTGCCCAACTTGAGTTGGAGAAGGCATCCTCCTTGGCCAAAGACAACAGGATCAAGTCTTTGGAGGATATAATTATAGAGCTTGGGCATGACCCCAAGGATCCAAAAGCCATACAATCGTTGTTGAAGATAAGAGATGCAGACCTTGTAGCCCTAAGAAAGAAGGTGAAGCTCCCAGCAACCATTCACCCCCAAACAGATGAGGTTGCTCAGCAGAGGCAAGACCAAGAGGTAGCTACATTGCTAGTAGCACTGCACAAGCAACTAGTGCAGACATAAGGGAAGCTAGAGGACACAGAGGCTGCACTGCAGGAAACCCTGCAGCAGAAAGAGGGAGGCCAGACTTCTCAGCCCCCTCCAGAGGTTATAAACCTTGAGGAGCCCCCAAAGACTACTCCTCCTCCCACAGAACCGGCAGCACCATCAACATCAACAGCAGCACCAGCACCAACTACAGAGCAGGCTCCGAGCCTCGACATGAAGAAATTGATGAGTGAGATCCAGGCCCTCGAAGCCTAGATGACAGAACTGAATGGAGCCAAGGAGAATTTGGCCAAGCTGAATGAGAAGTATGAAAAATCCAAGCAGAATGTGGCTGAGAAAGGGAGAGAAATAAAATCTCTCAAAGAAAGGATAAAGGAGTTGGAGAAAGAGCTCACCCTTGACAAAGTGGTGGCTGAGATCAGGACAGTTTTGTGGACCCACATTGGCCAATCAATAACAGATCAGTGGCAATACATTGAAACTATCCATGAGCAAATGGAGTTCATAGGCAAAGCACAAAAGGATGTCCATAGAGTAAGGGCATCTCTAGGCAGTATGCCTGAGATAGCCAGCAGAATGATTAATGTGCTTAATAACCGGACAGGTCCTCAGCTGGCAGCAATTGGGATCTCCAACAGGACAGAAACTATCCAGCTGATAAAGAGGGTCCTCACACTGAAAAGCCTGGTGCAGACATTGGATAAAAGAAGCCAGGACATGCAAACAGAGGTCAACAAGTTCATGGAAAAGTTTGCAGCATTACAGGGAAGAGGTCTTCCTAGCTTGCTCAACAGTGCACGCAAACTTCTATCACATGAGGTTTATGCAAAAAGGGTGAACACATTTGCCACCAATCAGATCAGTCAAGGATCAAGCAGCTCACAGGTAACAGGGCCAGCATCTGGGCAAAGTCTCTATGACAGAATAGAGAATTTGTTTTTTATTATGAATGAGATCAGCCATTTATTTGAAGTGCCTCCGAACTTCTACAAATACACAGAGGCAGATGAGACCTTGGATGCAATTTTGAGGCATCAATTGCCTACACAGGAATGATGGACCTCAACGATACAGTTATTATTATAAACGGGGGGTTTTCATCAAAGTTTTGTCATCAAAATATAAAAGTCATCATATTCGGAAAATATGATGCACATACTATGACTGAAAAAGGTGGAATGAGCCAACTCAGCAGGAGGATTCGGCCACCAAAAGCAACAATGACAGCTATAGGTAACAGGGCCGAGAAAGCTACAGCATGACAGAGTATAAAGACACATCATTCACATCATTCAGCATTAAAGCAAAATGCTCAACCGACTCAGTCTCCTCCAAAGGTCAAGAAGAGGCCTAACAACATTAAAGACCATTTATCTTACATTTAGAGTAGCAATAACTTTCTTATCTGATATTTTGTAAAGTTGGTGAGCATAGTTAATCTATCAAATGACTCAGCATTCAGATATTTTGTAAAACCTTTTGTATATATTCCCCCTCACACAAACTTTGAAGTGGTTATTGGTTTTTGTTGTTCTCTTATGAAGAAATGAGAACTCGGCTGTAACTTTCAGAAGGATGATATAAATAAAGCTTGGAGTTTACAGGAACTGAGTCTTATTGGTGCATGTTTTGATTGGAACCATTGAATGCTACAGGATACTAGTGCTATGGCTTGATATAATAAGTGTTTCTCTATCTCTGTTAATGTTTCTATTATTTGTTTTAACTCATGACTCTCACGTGTTGTTCTAAATCTAGAAAAGAAGGAAAAAGAATAGCTCAGGATTTGTCCATGGAGACACCCTGATCTCAATCTATGTTCACTATAAATTTTTTCCTATAACTTCAGATGTTTAAATTGGAATTCTTAACTGCTCCAATAAGCTCTGAATATCTCACAGTCACTATTTAGTAATTCATTTATGCTACTGAGTAGAAATTGTTGTTCAAATTTGTATCACACTGTCTGCAACTCCACTTACCATTGTTTCACTCACTAAATTGGAAAATTATATTAACAATAACCATCTAGCCTTGCAGCAAAACTTTCTCCATCACAAGCACCAGAACTATCTCACATTTCTGACTCCATATGCCCAATGGATTAGCATCTTCTGCACATTTCATGCCCTTCTTACAACAAAAGTTCACCAACCAAAGTCTCAAACAGGAAACTAAGACTTTTAACTAGCCTAAAACCCTCACAACGCATAGCTAAAACTTAAAGAGAGAGCCCTCTCTGATTATAGATAGGCTAGGATCTATAATCCAAAGGTTGGTTAGTGGTTACCCCGGCCATATTCCCTTGGGAGTCAAAGGGAACAACCTGGGTGTTAACAATATATATGTAAACAATATGTGAATTTTTAACCAAATGGGTGAATATATTTTTCTAGAAAATGTCCAAAAGAATAACCAATTAGCAAAATTTTTCCTCTTACATTTTCCTTACCTTTGTGCAACTATATGCTTGTGTGTATTTTTATCTTATTCAATGTTGGAAAAGTATTAATTAAAATTAAAATAATAATTGATTACAATTCATCATCTCACCATAAAAAGAATATTGAACAAAATGTATTTCCACCTAATCAAGTCATTCTCCATACTGCAAGTAAATAAATATCTCTACCCATTCACATACATGTGCAACACATGAATTTTAACTTGAAATGAAATTCTTTCCCACTTCATACTCGATAATAATTTGAATCCAAAGAAGCAAGTTTATTTTCACAAATTGACAAGTCAAGGAATGTTTTCTCATCTTCTAGAGATTACATTCAAGCTCAAAGTACATTTCTACGAACAAGGATCAATTCACCCCACTACACTACCTAGGGATCACCCCTTCCTAATAAACATGGTATCGAGATAGATAAGCACCAGTAATAGAGAAAATTTGAGGTCTAAAATGGGACTCTTGAGAATCATTTAAGAAATTTTGAGGTCAAAAGTGGTCCCCTAAGGATAACTATAAAATATGACATGAAATTTTAAGAGGAAAAGAAAGAAAATTGTCTTTTATATCGTAAATTTTACTTATTTTCTTATAGGTTTACTCAAATTTTGAGTGTATGAACTTGTTCAATGCATACATATATTTGATAGCCAACAAGTATCTATTCTATATAATTTTTGTGGACTCATGGTGAAATAAGTTGAAGAAGAAGAACAAGAAATACCCACTCTACATGCTTTTCATAGACACAAGGTGAAATAAAGTGAAAATATATGGAAATAGTGTATTTCCTTATAAAGAAACATGTTTTATTCATGTATTTCACATTTACCTTTATATTGTTCCATCAAAACAATGCAAAATGAGTACTCATTGGAAGTCTAGTTGAAGTCCATATCTAATGAGTGGCAACACTTAAAATTTGAGTAAATATATTACGAAATAAGTTGAAAACATGACACAAGATTTAGTTTCTTTTTTTCCTTCTAAAACTACTTAATCATATGGTTGACATCATGATATTGTATTCTATTAGTTATTTTAAATTGATTTTGATAGAATTTTTTTTTGTTTTGAGGCCAATTTTTTACCTCAAAATTTCTTTAATGAATATTAAAATAGTAAATCATATTTTTGTCACACTAGGCATATGACATGACACACTAAGCTAAATTTGTTTTCCAGTGAGAACTAAATTGCCTTGTTGTCTCATTAATGAATAATTTGTAAAATTTTATGGATTTTTCAATCGAATAGTTCATCGTATAAGATCTTGCAAGTTTCTAAAATATATTGTTATATTTTATTTTACTTAGATGCTAGATCTAATGTTATTAGTTTAACTCATGAAATGTTAGTAAAACTAAAAAGGAAATAAAAGATACAATTAAATAACATACAATCCACAAGATGTAGCCTAGAAGAACCAATTAATAGAAAAATCTAGCTACAAGGTGAGGCAGTTGCTCCACTCTTTTTTTCTTAGTTATAAAATGCAAATACAAAAAAAGGGACAATATTTATGAAGGTGCCATGGACATTATGTCTAGTGTGAATGCTATAATATTTTCTACTCTCTAAATTATGCTTCAATATCTCGTTCTTAATTATATACTACTGTTTGAAACAAATAATGAATGTAATAGAAATGTGACCCTTTTCTTTCCTAATAGTCCATTATAGAACTTAACTTGGTAACCATTTAAAGTTAACATTAATATTTTAAATGCGTGCATCAAATTCCAACTAATGTTAAAGTTTTTATACGCTCTAAAATTATAGTTAAATGATAAAAAAATGCAGTTAACCCATATTTTTTTTAATATCTTTTATAAAAAAAATATAAAATGTACTTAAAGAATTCACATTAGAGAAATTTTGAGGTAAAAAATGGACCTCAAACAAAAATGTGCAACAAAAATCAACTTTATAAGAACCAAGATTGAATATAGTAATGTCAACCATGCGGGATGATTCACCATTTTTGGAGGAAAAAGGTAAAAGACTAAAAATAAATAAAAACAATGTTTTTTCAACTTATATCCCTACGATTTTACTCAAATTTTGAGTGGGAGCACTTAGATGTAGAATTTAATTTTGCATCCAATGAGCAACCATGTTGCATACTTTCGATGGGCCCTAATACACAAAAACTGTGAAATACATTAAAGACATGATGGCAATCACGTTTTTCATGTATTTCTCATTTTTCGTGTAGTAAGGTTCGTCAAAAGTATGCAACATGGGTACTCCTTGGATGTAAAATTATATTCTGCATCTAACAAGTGCTCTTGCTCAAAATTTGAGTAAAATCATAGGGATATAAGTTGAAAATATGAAAAAGTATTTTTTTCATCATTTTCCCTCCAAAACTTGATGAGATAATCTAATCGAATACTATTATTTTATAGTATTCCTCATAAGGCCCATTTTACACCATAAAATTTCCCTAATAATATTTTAAAATAAATCAACTATTTTGAAAAGATTTTTGGAAAATTCATTTCAGCAAACTTGTTTATAAGGAAAACATTGATAAATTTCTTATTTAGGACCTTGGTTTTAGTACCTTTGTTTATGGGTTGTGTATTACTCTAAATGATGTGATAATTTCCTTTTTTTAATATTTACTTTAAATAATTAATTTCAATGTCAAGGTGGATTATGTGTTTTAGTATTTCTTTATGTTTATAGGGCTATGAATTTATAATTTTATTTAAAAATAGGTTGAATATACTTTAATTTTTATATTTCAAAGCATATTAAAAGTAATTTAGAGTATTTTTTAGTTAAAGGATAATAGTTTAAGTGGTAGTTAGTGGGTTTAATTTCACTTCTATTTGGGCTCTATTCTCTAGAGACATGTTAAGCTGTATGGCAAAGATTTGAAAATCTTGAAAATTGTGACGAGTAATTTCTATAAGCTCGAAGGTGTAGGAAACTTTCAATATCTTGATGTTCAGGTGAATAGTGGTAGCCATTGTGATTTTATCTAGGGCCTTTCCTAGAATGGTGATCAAAAATTGCCAATTCGCCAATTGTCATGAAAAAAAAATAGAGTTTTTTTTAATAATTCAAGTATTATACCTATGTATAAAATTCTAGATGACTTTTTTGACTTTTTTTATTTGAAAGATCATACATATACATGTACACTGTAGATAAATATTTATTAAAAACATATAATTTATTATTAATTCTTTTATTACTATTATCAAATCAATTATATTTAAGTAAAAGACTTTTTAACTAAATTGATGGGTTTTATTAGTCCCTGCCATCTGGCAATGGGCAGGGGCTATAGTAATCGAAAAGCCTTGTTTTAGCATTAGTTTCAATCTGTTCAACTCTATTATACGGTGATTATTACAAAGTTCTCAAACACGTTGTGCCGGTATAACCAAGGTCTTCGAAGTTATTCTCGTTTGCATCTTATTTGGCCTCTTCCCGAGGCGAAAGAGGCTAGAGCATAGCCTATTTTGCTTTAGGCCCTATTTATTATTACTAACCATTAATAGTTTCATGTTAATGTTGACATTAGTTTGGATTATCAGCACAATGGTTTGCAGGTTAGGCTAAATTATTAGCACAATGGTTTGCAGGTTAGGCTATTTGAGCATGTTACCAGGTGTTGTGCAGCAGGTGCTGCAGGTGTCCATGCATGGTGGGAGGTGTCATGTTTCGTCCCCATTTCACAGCTTTGGTAGGCAGGTAGGCTCTGGGATTTCTAGAGTCCCATGAGGGGTTTGGCTGAGGGCGTTTAACTAGCCCACCTAGTTAATTAGGGCCGTTTATGGTCGATTCGTACACCTCTGTAAGCCGCTCGAATTATGGGGCGCTCCACCCGCCTATGTATGTCCACACTGGTAGTTCCAGGTCTCGCTCTCACTCTGTGGGTTCCGTTACAGAATACGGGGATGGTACTGAAATAAGGCAAATAGGTGGCTCTGGTTCAACTCATGGGTGCCCTCTCTTCCTTTTCCTTGAATGGGTTCTTATGGTGCTGCTTCAACGGGCTTTTTGCCTTGAACGGGTTCTTATGGTGCTGCTTCAACGAGTTTTATGTAATGGGCGAGAGCTATGGAGGAAAGTATGTTCCTTCCCTGAGCTTGTACATACTCATCGAGCTGGACAATGATGGGGTATTGCCATTGCGGCTGGACTCTTTCATTGGTATCCCGATTCTGGTTCCTCTTTCTACTAGTTCTCTACACTTCGGGTGCTCTCTGTTGCATACGCAATGGGGCTCATCAATGCTCAAGAAAAGCATGTTGATGTAACCATTCTAAATCAAAGCAACCAGATCATGCATTGTCAGGTGAGAGCCATTGCCTGAAGACCCTAACAGAAGATACAGTAACTTTTAGAACTTTGTATTATGGAAATAATACCCTTTAAAAATACTAGAGACACATTATAAATATATGTATCTAAACTTATCATAGTAATGGAAAGCCTTGATGCAGAGGTGGAAGAACAAAAACCAAGAAATATAGAACTCATATGTAAGTACAACTATCCTCAGCCAAACTGAAAGATTCGAGGACAAATACCCTAGTGTGGGAGCTTTCGGTCATACCTGTAAAGGTCAACATAAAAGGGTTATTAGAAACAAATAACAAAAACAAGCTTAACGACCCATTTTGAAAACAACAGACCTTAGAATAGATGAGGGTTACAGCTTAACTTGTAGTCAACAAAACCACCTGTAAGACAGTAATTAGAAGCGCGAGCACTAAGAAAACTATCTCTATAGATTAAAAAAAATTGTAAATAACATTCACCTGAAGCCGAGATGCTATGACCACACAGGCAGGGATCCTCCATGCTACCACCTCTTTAGCCAAATTTTGGGGAAACTAAATATGCAGGCACCAAATCCCGTATTCGGAAGAAATTCTTGCTCCAAAATCATATTCGAAAAAACTCAGAGAAGATCGAACGGAAGTAGATGTACCTGGCGGTAAGGAAAACCCTGATTCCTTTAGCGCGTTGCAGACAAAGTTCCAATCGATTCTTACTTCTTATCCAGTAATATTAGAGGTAGAGATGATTAAGGAGCATTTTAATCTGTCTGTGAGTAATAAATATCAATTCATAACCAATCCGCCCTTTGGACTATGTAGAAGTCGCTGGGAAAAATGAAAACATTACCCGATAGCTAAATTTAGAGATAGTCATTTTTTTACCTCAAATGGGTACCAAAAAAATTATGAAAGAAAACTCTAGCTCAAAATATATCAATGGTTGAATTGATCTAGTTCACCCTTGTCATCGCACTTTCCTATACACAACCATTTGATCCATGTCTGGGTAGAAATTCCTTGCTTCCAGCATTTAGTCCTGCATTTTCCCAAATAAATTCACAAAATGAAATAAAAATCAGGGGAAACAAATTCTTATGTTGCAACCACATAATTCTCTCAAGAAAGATAGCGAACCTATTCTCTAGTGTAAAGTTACTTGAGTTTCCAATACGTTGAAGCATTTCCGCAGAAAAGCATATGGATAGGCTTTCTGTGGCCATAATTTTAACTTAAAACATAGAAATTAATTCCTTATGGTAAGGACCAGACAAGAACAATATAAACTCTGTAAATCAGTTTCAAAATCATTTCTAGAACATTAGTGTTGAGTCTTGAAAATGTCATTCATTTCCATTACACTTTCACTATTATGTCCATTATATCACCTCCATTTCACTACTATGTCACCACATTCATCCCACTTTCATTATCAATGGGCCACATTTATGTTTTTCCAATCTTTATTAATTCTAAGCCTTTTAAGTGAATTTGTGGTTAAAAATTAGGAAATAATGTGCATAAGCTTATACCTAAAGGGTTGAGATTGTTGACATGTGTAGGTTGAAAGGAGGCTTCTAGAAGACCCTTATGTGGCACTCTAAGGCCAAATTCGAATTTGAGTGGAAAGAATCATGGGATCATGAGGATATGTGTCACATCTCCTAATTGTATTGTAACTCTAAGAAGACATGTGTCTTATCAGTTCCTATTTTGATTAGGACTCTAGAGGTAGAGGGAGAGATTCATGGACTCTCATTAATGAGATGGCTTCTCATCTTTTTTGTATAAATAGAAGATCTCTCTCCTTCATTTGTTAGTTCTTAAGTCTTAGCTTGGCTTGGCTTTTAGTTCTTTAGCTTGGAGTTTGTAGTTCTTCCTTGATGGCTTTTGAAAGCTTTAGAGAGCTTTTTTGTACTTTGTGATTCTAAAGAATTTGAATAAAGCTTTGATGTTCTCAACATGGAAGGAGATGTAAAGTAGATGTCATGGAGCACATTAGAATGTAAGGTAGAGTAGATTTCATTTTGTAATTTTGCTTTGATTTCATTATGTCATTTTATTGCTTTCAAGCTTGATAGATTAGATTTTCCATTCATGCAATTTTAATTCATGCAAGTGTGTTCAACTGGTTGATTGTAGATTAGTTTTTCTTTACATGTTTTTGCATCAAATAGTGACATGAGATTTGCCTCTCTTCTGACTTTTTTTTTTTAGCTTTTCAATATCAATTATGCTTGGATTTCAGTTTTATTCACTTGCTTTAGTAGTTAGTTTACATATCAGATTTCTCATGTCATTGATGATTATCTTCGAAAGCCATAGCTAGACAAACTAGCGAGGAATCAGATTATGAATGTAGTGATTTGATTTTACTTTTACTTTTCTGAAATTAGATAATCGCTCATGTCATTGACGATTATCTCCGAAAGCCATAGCTAGACTAACTGGCGAGGAATTGGATTATGAATGTTGTGATTTGATTTTAGTTTTACTTTTCTGCGATTAGACATCAACTTGCTCATATCATTGACGATTATCTCCGAAAGCCATAGCTAGACTA
>APFE030407105.1:62970-76810 GCA_000404065.3 Pinus taeda | reverse complement strand
ATTAATCATATTTCTTAATTTTTTATGATGGCATTCAATAATATAATATTTTATTAGTTGTATTATTTTTGTGATGAAATTTTTGTCTTAGTTGTTTTTTGTTTCATTAAGCTATATTTAAGCTAAACTGCACGTACTAGCTATTATGTAGCTCTTGGTTTAATAACACAAACAAAATAATCCTAATATAAGATTTTACGTTATAATAGTGAAATATTCAACTTATTCCCTTAACTCTTAATCATTCCCGGTACAAAAATATAAACAATTTTTTAGTTAAAAAACCGAATATTACATTACAAATACCAAATGATCCATATGACATTCTTAATCATAATATTGAAATATTCAACATATTCTCCCCACTCCTAACCAATCCCAACTACAACATCTAGATTCTCCATCATAATCGTGTCAATGCCAACTACAAACTCTACATGTACATCTCCCTCATAGCACGAGTCAACCTCTCAAATCAACTCCACCATTCATCTCCATGCCAAGATGTCTCTATCCAAATTATTGTAAAAACAAAAAAAAAATAGTAAAAGCAACATTCAACCTATTTTCTTCCATAAACCTTTGCCATCCCACACACCGAAACCTCCCCACCCCATCTCCCATTCATCCACACACTCACACTACCCCCATACATTGGCGCTACCCCACAGTGACACCAACACCTCACATCCTATGAGTGCATTCCCTCACTATGCGACGAATGATTCCACCCACATTCTACGAATTATCCAAATGGGTTAATGTAAAAACCGTATCCACGTCATATATTACCCTAGCCAAGGTGACATAACCCATCAAAAACTTACCTTGTGTGGTAACTGAAACCCCTAATTTACTTAAAGAGCGAAGGTTGAAAAATTTTGATGGTGCCTTACAACTATGGGAAGAGTACTAGAAGTATAACGCTGATATCTTTAGTGGGCCCCATAATAACAACTTTTTAAAAGTATAATCATTACGCCAAGAAGGTTCAAACCAAAGCTATGCATGAATGTATTATAAGTGAACTGATTGAAACGAAGTTCAAGGGAGGGCATTTTGATCGTACGTGATAAATGGCTCTACTTCAAGGGAAAATATTTTCTTTTGATGTAACTTCTGTCCTTTCATTTCCATTTCTTTTTAATGTACTTTCTATTCATTCATTTGGTGGACAAACATGTCATTATTTTAGGATAGATATACTTCACCACATTGACAATAACATGTATTTTGCATTTGAAACTCAAGCCATTCCCTGCACTGTACCCTTAAATTATGATGAGAGCATGTTCTCTTTCATCTTTCTTCTTTCCTTTTTTAATGGATTTGTATTCTTAAAGTGTGAACATGTTTTTTTAAAGCTTTGTCTTTCCTTTTTTAATGGATTTGTATCTTTAAGTGTGATTTTCTTTCCTTTTAATGGATTTGTATCCTTTAAAGTGTGATATGGGATGTTTTTTTAACATTTCTTCCTTTTTTATCCTTCATGGAGGAGATAGAACTATTTGATTCTTGTTTTTATCTTTTTATAATGATTATTTGTTTCTTGTTTTTATTTTTATGACCATTTTTTTTAAATTATTGTTTTTTATGAGTTTATATAGATCTTTGTTATGTTATTAATGTATTAAAGGAAATAAAATTTGTGAAACATTAAAATATTTACAAAATTTTATTATACTTATTTTATTTATATAAATTTTTAGAAGGAAATTTAAGAGATGTTTTTCAGTTTATAGATATTGACATTTTTAATATATTTAGCCACTAGCAACATATATTAGTGGATTTCATTAAGGTGATTTGAACCAAACATTTACTAACATGACTATGCATATTAGTACAAAGACTATATATATTATTACATAGTGGAAATATACTCTGGATGCAATACAAGCTTATCAGTTTAAAATTGATTTGTTCTTAGAGCATGAAAAAAATATTTTTTACAATAGAATGATTAATTTTTTTGTAACTCTTGTATATTTAATAAGAAAAGGACCCACAACTATATGATGTCCAAAGCTTTCAACAATATTGTTGCACCCAAAAGGAATTAATTCACCACAAATAGATTAATTTTATAAATCTCTAATGATAAGGTTCTTGATTCAAGTTCCTTTTGTTGTGAATTTTGAATTGTATTAATTTTTGAAAGCTTCGATATATATGAAAAACATTGGAAATGGTAACCTGATTATTCTATGCTACCGTTTTTGTAACTTCAGTGCCAATATGGTATACTGGTAAGTTGATTCTTATTAATATCCAATTTAATCACTTCATATTTTACTTGTGTTGTTATATTGATATACAATATTTTTGTATTCATTAGTATGCCAATTGTTTTATCAATGATGATCAATGAACCCTAAACCATCACTAGATTAGTGGATTTTTACTTGTTATTGAATTGTTTCTTAAACTAATTTTCTAGATATGTGTTTTTTTACTAATAAAATTTCGATAATAATGACACTTTAATTTTTAATATTACATGAACCAATTAAAGTCTCTTTAGCTTCAGTTTCAACTTCTAGGAACCTCTTTAATTCAATTGGACTGGTTAAATTTTATTGATCTATTGTTTCAACTTCTACTTCCAAGATTGATATATCTTTATGTTTTAAATTTTTTATTCCCTTTAGTTGGGTTTGACTATGATTTTTCAAACAATTAATATCCTAGTCTTCATTTCACAGGATCATTCCAATTTTTTTTCTTCATGTCTTATTTCTCTTTTGATTTTTAGCACACTAAATTGAATCATCTTGTTGAAATAATATTTGATATTTTACTCACAAATCACAATTCGTTTTTTAGCTTGTAGCTGTTTTGGGAGCGCTTTTTATACTCTTAACTTACTCTTCTAATTTACATCACAAGATATGTACTTTATACTAAAGAACAATTTTATCATTTCCAAGATCTTTAATTTTCAATCAATACAACTTTATTTCCACCATTATGATTTGTGAGTTCGTATATTATCTCATACGATTAATTTTGTTAATATTTTTTTTTTAAATTATCCTTTAAATTGATTAAACATTTCCAAAATATTTTTTGGTAATATTTCTTTGATTTTGTTTAATCTATATACATACATCATAGTCTTTAAAGTAACTTCTCTTTGAAATTTTTAAAAGTAATATTATCACTTTTTTTTTAATCTTAATAATTTATAATATGTGATGAATTTAATTATTTTATAAAGTATTTCAATTATAATTTTTATCTTTTCATTTTTTATTAACATTTTATTAGCATCTTCAATAATTTGAATAATATTTATTAATTAAATATGTCAATGTTTTTCAAAAATATATAATACTTTGACCAATTCCAAAGCCCTTGGATTTTCATAGAAAAACAAGGTCTGGCGAAAATGGCGATTTAGGGCTGTGGAAGGACCTGAGACAACAAACCTGTACATATTACAACACTACTTCCAATACTTCTAGTAATATGACAAACCATAAACGACAAGGAGATTCGCATGAATCATGAACCCCCCTAGGGGGAGGATGTTGTGCCTCCCCCCAATGAAAATGAAACTCCTCAAATGCATGAGGAAGGGATTAGACGGACTGAACAGGACGACACCAGAGCGGGAACAGATTCACAAACTACCAAGACAGATGACAAGGAGCATCCCAAAGTAACATCAACCACCTGTAAGCTGGTTGCAGCTGAAAGACCTAAGATTGAACTCCCAAGTCACTAGATCAATGCTCAGATATAGTACATGAGAGATCATGCCCTAATTGGAAAATTCATAGGCTTATGGCCTACAGAGAAAGCATTACATGGTTAGATTGTAGCCGAGTGGAAGCCGAAAGGACACATTACCCTACAGTTGGGGCCTAAGGGCTTCTTCACGACAATTTGTAACTGCTTAGAAGACCGAAACAGAGTCATGGATGGAGGGCCTTATTTCTTCAATGCAGCAAGGTTGTACCTAAGGGATTGGGTTGAGAGATTCAATCCGGATAAAGAAGATCTCAGTTGGGCACTCGTTTCGATTCGTCTTTATTCCCTCCCTCTGGAGTACCGGGACGAAAATTCTTTACAAGACATTGGCAATGCTTTAGGGGAATTTATCAAAACGCGGAGGAGACAAAACTTCGAAGATATACTTCCTATGCTCAAATCTGCATCTATATGCATCTCAACAAGGCTCTTGCTGATGCAGTAAGTCTCTATCATGACGATGTTAAATGGATTCAATTAATAGATTATGAACATGTCCTGTTTCAATGCAGGAAATGACATCCCCTTGGCCATCTGTTTCATGAATTCCCTTTAAATCAAAAACCCTCAACCTCCTCATCCTTTGATAAGCCTGATTCAGATGGCTTCACTAGAGTCTCCAATCACAGGAAAAACCACAAAATAACTCCTTCAAACCCTAAGATGCCTCATTCCAATTCATCCAAGCCTTCCACAAGCAATAGTTTTGAAACTTTGGCCCAGTCGGATTTATCTAACCTTGAAATCCCTACCCCCTAAGAGGAGAGGCCTAAGTTGGAAATGCAATCTGCTAATATCTGTTCCAAGAAGTCCCCAAAAGATAAACAAACCACAAATCTCTCCTCCTCCTCTCCTAGTATGATTTTGGCTTGGAACTCGTAGGGCATGGAGGTGGATAACATGCAACTCGTTTTTATAGCTGCAACGGAAACAACAGAAGGAAAAAGTGATACCCAGCACATGGACAAGGAACCTGAGAGCATAGATATTAGGGATTTGGATATTATTGGATTAGAGCAAGCGTGCAAAACAAAAAATTATAATAAGATTCCAGAGAGACAATTGGAGAATCTGGAAGTGATTCTTTCCAGAGCACAACAACAAAAATCCCTAGGCATTCAGCCTGGAAGTCTCTGTGATGGGAAAAATGTCACCAAAGGCAACAAAAAGAGAGGAAGGAAAATGGATCTCCAACGAACCATCCAGGGAAATGTTGGTGGAATGAGGAAGATATTCCAAGCTTACAAAGTATTACAACTCTCTCCCCGATATACCAACATGAAGCTAATCTCATGGAATATCAGAGGGCTTAATAGCCCCAAGAAATGCAGATTGATTAAAAATATGATTCAGCAAGAGAAGCCTCAAATTCTCTTTTTGCAAGAAACCAAATGCAACTCTACAACTCTAGTCCATACCTCTGCAAAAGTCTGGCCAGGTAGTAATGCAGTCGCGGTGGATGCCTCATGAGCTTCATGGGGCCTGGCAATCATCTCGGATGAACGAGCCATCACACTCATTAACATTCATGCGAGTAAGCGCTTCATCCAAGCCACCTTCCACATAAAAAGGACCAGTATACACGGTCACTTAACCAATGTCTACTTCCCCCAGGCGGCTATGTACAAGATAGACATTGTGAATACCCTATGTTTGATCAATGCTGATAGAACTCACCCACTCTAGATCACTAGAGGCGACTTCAATATGATAACCAAGCTGGAAGAAAAAAGAGGTGGAAGGAACAAATTGGGCAAGGAAAGCAATCATCTAAAAAACTTCATTCAAAACAACTGGCTCATTGACATGCCATTTAATAATAGAATTTACACATGGAACAATAAAAGAGCAGGTTTGCATCAGATAGCTTCTCGTTTGGACAGATTCTTGCTCTCATAAAATGCAATCCATCTGGGAGGAGATCTCTCAGCTTCAATACTGCCACTCTCAAGTTCAGATCACTAGCCAATTTCGCTCCAATGGTCAAGACCAAGCAATGCTACTCGTCGACCTTTTCGTTTTTGAAGCTTTTTGGTTGACACATCCGTATTTCATCAACCTAATCAATTCGGCATGGAATAACTTCAAACCTTTGGAAGGCTCCAAAATGTATCAATTTTAGCAAAAACTTAAAAATCTCAAGATCAAGATAAAACAATGGAACCACTCTACTTTTGGCAACATGTTCCATGCTCAAATCTCTCTTGATCAAGATATGAAACGACTGTAGCAAAGGATCATCACAGAACGCAGATCAAAGGAACTCTCAGAACAGGAAAAGTCTCTTTAATCTTAAATATCAGAGAGAGAAAAACAAGAAGAAACTCTTTGGAAGCAAAAATCAAGAATTAGATGGCTCAAGGAAGGTGAAAGAAACACAAAAATTTTCATCACACTACTATTCAAAGAAGAATGAATAATAACATCACTGACATCCAAAATGAGCAAGGGGAAAGTGTTGAAAATCATGAAGATATTGAACAAGAACTTCTCAACTACTTCAAGCGGGCTCACCAAGAACCACAAGTAGATAGAACACCGACCATAGAGAAAATAACAAATAACATTCCAAAAGTTATAACAAAGGAGCACAATCAGCTCCTACTTAGGCCGATTTCCTTACAGCAAGTGGAAAGTGTGATGCGTCAATTAAAATAAGGGAAGGCGCCTGGCCCCGATGAATTTACATCTAATTTCTTCCACAATTTCTGGGATCTGATTAAAATGGAGGCCTGGCAGGTCGTTGAGGAATCAAGGACCATTCGGTGGATGCTTCCCTCCATGAATGCTACCTTCATCACCCTTATTCCCAAGGAAGCTCACTCCAGTACCCCTGACAAATACAGGCCTATTGCCCCGTGCAACGTAATTTAGAAAATTGTCTCCAAAGTCATTGCCTCAAGACTCAAATCATTGCTACCACTACTCATTTCGCCAGAGCAATCAGGGTATGTGGAGGGCAGGCAGATCACGAATGGCATCATCCTTACTCATGAAATCATTCACTCCTTGAAGCACTCCAAAAAACCAGGTATGCTCCTTAAAATAGATCTCTCAAAAGCCCTTGATAGTTTAAGCTAGAAGTATATTCAAAAGACTCTAATTACCTTTGGTTTCTCTCTCCCTTGGGTAAGATGGGTAATGAGTCTCATATCCTCCTCCTTCTTCTCTATTCTGGTCAATGGCATCCCTTCTTGTCCTTTCCATCCTTCTAGAAGAATTAGACAGGGAGATCCCCTCTCCCCTTTTCTATTTGTCATTATGGTGGAAGGTCTAGGCCGAAGCATAAAAAATGCTCTGCAATCCCAACAATTAAGAGGCCTTTCCTTTCCTAACACCCCAGCTTTTACCCACCAGCAATTAGAGGATGACAACATGCTATTTGGCCATCCTTCAGTCCAGGAAGCACATCAATTCAAATCTCTGTTGACTGACTTTTCGGATGCCTCTTGAGCAAGAATAAATGAGGCTAAATCCCAAATATTCCTTTTTCATACCCCTGCTGTCACCCAAGCTTCTATTGCCCGTATTCTTGGCTTCTCGATTGCTGCTCTCCCATCCAAATATCTTGGGGTTCCCATGATTGATTCAGCTCTGAAACACTCATCTTGGAGGTTGCTCTTAGAAAAACTGGAAGCAGGCCTCTCCTCATGGACTCACAGATCCCTCAATATGGTGAGTCATTTAGTCTTAATCAAGGCGGTTCTTCAATCTATGCCATTGTATCTCTTTTTAGTCCTGGCTGCACCAAAATGGGTCCTCAAAGAAATCAAACATCTCCAGCGATCCTTTCTATGGGGCGATTCAGGAAAGAATCACAAATGGCCTCTGGTTAAATGGGACACAGTTTGTCTTCTGAAGATTGCAGGTGGAACTGGGCTTTGTGATCCCTCTCACACTAACGTGGTCATGGGTGCATGCATTTGGTGGAAATGGCTCACGGCGCCGTTCACTCCTTGGGATGCCCTCTCGACAACAAAATATGCCAACAATCGCCCTATAGAAGAGCTAATTCGACTCACAGAAGTCAGCCTGAGATCTCTAACCTGGAACGCAGCCAAGCAACACAAGAACTTAATTTAGCAGCGCAGCTTTTGGGAAGTCAAGGATGGCACTACGGCAAGGTTTCGGGAACATTCTTGGCAGCAACAACCCAAGCTAAATGATTTGATCAAACCTCACCAAATTCCGGATTTGGAAGTGCAGATGCTAGATAAGGTCGAGCAATTTTGGAGCCCTTCCATAATGTAGGGGTACAGGCAATGGCTACGCACGGACCACATCATAAGACATGGTACGGAATCAGTTCAACAGATACTTGGCACAGAACTAACTAAGAGGAAAATACAATATTCAGATAAAAAGGATGTTCTCAGATGGGGATACGAAGCGAGAGGGACTTTCACCAATCAGGAGGCCTACAACATAATCATAAAGGAACATGACATTAAAGATCCTCTTTGGAACAAAATCTGGGACCCTAGTCTTTGGTCGAAAGTTTCCACCTTTCTGTGGCTACTATGTCAAAACAAAATCCTCACTTGGGACAATCTTCAGAAGAGAAACTTCCACGGCCCCTCCATTTGTCCCAACTGCAAGTAAGAAGAGGAATCCACTAAGCATCTTATGGATTCATGTCCATTAGCACACATGCTCTGGGAAAAAGTTAGTTTTCAATGCCAAAGGGATGGACGAATCCAAGGAGACATAACCAACACTGTTCGCAATTGGGCTTGGAATCCATATAAGAGCAAGATTTTAAACTCCTTATGGAAGCTCGTCCTAGGCTTTCTCATGTGGACAATATGGAAAGAGAGAAACTGACACATCTTCAAGGATCAATCCTTGCCCTTGGAAATTCTATGGAATACTGTCTGTCAAAATATTAGGGAAACTTTACTTCTTCAAACATGGCATGAGGAGGACTTTCCCTCCCTTCCTCAGGAACAAAACATATGGGCCAACTGGAATCTATAGTGGAATCAAGAGATGATAATCAATGGAAAAACTTCAACTACGAGTAAGACACCAGATAAGTGGCTCCCACCTCCCTATCACATGATCTAGCTAAACTTTGATGGAGCCTCGAAGGGAAATCTAGGCAAAACAGGATTTGGGGGAATATTTAGGGATCATAAGGGAGCTCCCCTTCTATCCTATTTAGGCTCAAATGGATGGGACACAAATAACTTGGTAGAACTAGAAGGATTATGGCAGGGGCTCCTCATAGCTCAAACTCACAGTTTTTTCCCACTTGTAATAGAAGGTGATTCACAAATCCTTATAAACACAGTCAATAAGATTTTGCAGGGGACACCATCAAGCAAAGTGAGCAACAGTTGGAGATTGGCAAGCCGATTGAAACTCATTGAAATTTGGCTCTTTTCCCATAGAGTGGTCAACCTCAAGCACATTCATTGGGATGGTAATAGAGTGGCTGATCTCTTAGCTAATATAGGGGTGGAGAGTGGAAAGGATCTCTATACAGGCTCGCTTTCTACTCTAGCCACAGAAAACCAGTTAATGGAATACAATGAACTAGTCAAGAATGAAATGGCCTAGGAAGAAGAAGCGCACCCGGATGCGGGTGACCACCGAGGTAATAAATGTGGACTCGACTGTTAAGCAGCATTTGGACGGGCCAAATGGTTGCCAGCGCACCATCCCATGCCCACTTGAGATGAATTCATGCTCACCTGCAAGTAGCATTTAATGGCTGCTTAGGCCGAGACCTCGACATCTTTTGCCTAGAAATGAAGCCTCCCAACCACTCAGTTATCCCTCCTTCCCACTGTATCTACCCGCCCCAAGCTAGAGATCCTTGCAATCGAACTGTTACCGGGAGTTGCTACTAGCTGCTGTGTTGTGTCGACCTTGGCAATGGGCATCACTACTCCCATTCCAGGCTTTGCTCTCTGAATCCGGCCTAGACGTCCTCTGTTCATCCTTTGCTTTTTTCCTCTGCCTTCTCTCCCTCCGAATTTTTGACCCACCATTTAGCCATGGTTAGCCATCGCATGAGGAGTCGCAGGGGTGGCACTTGCGGTGGAAACGCTCGCCCACTGGTAGCACAGAGCCCCGAACCTGGCTCCCTTTCTCCTCCCCATGAAAATCCTCCCCCTCATAGCTCGGTTCACAGCCGGCATCCTAAAACTCGCGGTGGTTGGGGCTGTGTGCAGGCTTCTGGTGCTGGACACAACGATTTCAGGCTTCATACTGCTACCTCCCCTTTTCCCCCTCTTTCGGTCCCCCATTCGACCCAGTTCAGGTTTTGTAGCAACTTGAATAGACCAATCATCACTGCTAACAACCATTGTCTTCTCTAAAGAAATCAAGTTGCAAGAGGATCCATTGAGAAGCTCTGAAGCGTAGCATTAGGAGGAGAGCAGACAAGGAAATGGTTGAGACTCAGGGAAGATCCCAGCGGAAGAGGGAAGGGGAATTCAGAGTGGCAGTCTACATGTAGAGGGTGTACATTCTAAAGACACTTGGCCACCAGGTGGCAGCTCGGTTAAAGCGTCTGGTTTGCTGGATGTGGCTGGAAGCATGAGTGGCATTCTTCCTGCGTGGGGGCCACAAGGTGGCGTGACGGAAGAGGAAGAAGACTGGTATCAGTATGCATGCCGTGTAGAGGAGACTCCAGCCCTCGATGAGCTCAAATGAATTCACGTGGCATCTGCTGCCACCCATACGCCAGCTAAGGTCTTAGCTACTGACTGGTTTAGTTAAGTCAATTGTTATGTTAGTCTTTTTTGTCTAGATGAAGGGTTGTTCTGTCGAAACTTCTTCTATGTTATTATGTGTTGTGTCAAGGTCTGATGTATGGTTTCTTTTTGCTATGGCAAACTAGTTTCCAAAAATGGGGCAATTTAGATACTCCTGAAGAACAATATTTATAACGGCTACGGCTGGGGCCTCATTGTAATTTTACTTTTGTTTCTTTTTTAATAGAATTAGCCTTACTTAGGAAAAAAATACAATACTTTAATACATTTTTTAATCGGTAAATTTCTATTAATTTGTAAACATATATGAGTAAAAAAATAAAAAAAGTTAATTCCTAATATCAAGAAACCATACAACTATCTCAATCATTATATCATACATAAGTAAGTCCATGGACCATAACCCGACATATAGCCTCACAATCAAGAAATCAAAGTTCTTCTTGAAAAACATAGTAACAAAATCCAAAATATCTAGAAATCATAATCTAACTAGTTGTTGCCGAGAAACGTTGATAATAAGGCAGTGCGTATATTATCAATGTGTGTTTGAGAATAAGGTACTCCATGACGTTGTACCTTTAAAGTGTGATTGGGGATGGCCTCTCTCCAATTTTTCTACTTCTGTTTTATGCTTGGTGCTGGAAGCACATAAGACCATTTGTTTCCTTGATACAAGTAATACTTTTTGAAGCTTGTCTTATTTTACAACTTTGTTTTCTAAGTTTATATTTTTCCACCGCTCTTAGATTTTCTATACAGGAATCCCTTTCTCAAATTTATGAATATTAAATTCTGAGGAAAAATTTCAATATAGATTAGCACACCTCCCTCAAATGGACGTAAATTAAATCCTTGTGGACACCAAACTATCAAAACACTTATTAAATTTATTGACAACAAATTGAACTAATGCCTCTAATTATAATAGTTATCTAATTATAAATGAAAATCTATTTTAAAAAAATTAAGCAAAACATTTTCAATTACTCATAGATATTTTTTTTTTGAAATTGGTGATTTGGAATGGAATGTATAAAATACATTAAGCATAAAATATAAAATAGTTATGGTTAAATATATGTATATGGCAATATAAAATAATTCAAACAAATTGAAGGTGAATATATTGATTATGTTATTGATTATGTTATTTGATGCAATGTATATTATGAACACTGTGACATTTGTTTTGGGTACAATACTACAAATTCTTTCTATGCTTTATTAGATTTTTGATGTGGATTTTCAGAGTTAATTAATAGACTTACATTCCATATCAACCCTCAAGCATAAATTACAACTTGGAGAACAGAAGCAATCATGGCATTCAACCCATAACATTTGAGCATCTAGACTTCACTTCTATGAGGCCTCAACACAAGCATTAATGGAATGTTATCATGAATATACTGCAACCAACATTTCTAGAAGCAAGATCATAGTCCTACTGGCATAGACAAAAGTATCACTGACATATATCTTATGAAATATATCACACCTTAAAACATAAATACTCCTCATACATAGTTGTCTCATACATAAATGTTCAGCATTATTCCATCATCTCAAGAACCAAGATTATTCATGCATCATACACTCACAACTTCGACAACATCAAGAGTAATGAATCATAAGATAATACCATGAAATTGTACTCATAAGATTAAAAATGTGACAACAAAAAGAATAAGGTCCAGATATAGTACATCCCAAGCAATTGAAGTAAACTAGCTTAGCTGAAGAAAGTCACTTGGAAAACCGAGCACTGCCACCCAACCTATAACTGACTTCCTCTAGTTCACCCCCAAGCCGAGATTTCTTTCCATGGATTAATTGCCTCTCTTGATCCCTCTAATGGGTATGTAATACCCTCTTTTTTGATATGGTTTGTTTTAGCGGCGTCCCACTTTTAGGTGGATGTTTTTATCGATTTTCCTTGTCTTTTCATGGAAAGGATCGCCTTTCTCTCCCCCGAGGATTTTCCCAGAAAGTCTTGACTTTCTCTCATGCAAGGATTTTATGTTATATTGCTTGTCTTTTCCTTTCACGAGGCTTCTCCCATAAAAGATTTCATTTATCTCCTGCACGGCTTTTATGTTAAACTTAACAGCTTTTTATACCTAAGAAAGCTAATGAATATTTATCTCCCAATCCATGAAGCTTGCCTAGAATTTTAACTAGAAGCCTTATCATGAAAGAATTATCGTTTCCCATTTATAATTATCCATTCCCATTCACCAATAGGATTTTATTTGGAAACAACCTCATCTCTTGGGGTCTCATTTTTCCAAGTGCTTTACATTATTTTTATTTATTAACAATAAAGTATTTATTTTCATTGTTTCACTTTGGACCTAGCTTTTCTTAGCTTAGGTTAGTAGAGTGTTACATACAATGGAAGGGTGTTACAACCATTGTTAGAAGGGAATGCCACCTTGCCTCCTGTCTACCCTTGTTAATTGACATGAAATCACATTTAACTCCCAAGTGATGTGAGTGTCAATGCAATCGATTGATAGTACACCTAGTTTAATCTCCACATAATGTATTTGCATAATTATTTGGAATGGTTTTTTTGCACGAGTGGCACAGTTCATCACCCTATGTCATTGTAGGATTTTTAAAGAAATGATTCAATCTTGATCCAATTCCATCACCCTGCAAGTGAATTTGGGTATGACAAGGATAATTCTCCATGCCCCCCGTGGTTTTCGTGTTGGTTTTCTCTTGCATGGGACTGGAACTTAACATAGAATGTGTAACTCAAGCATGGTGTCTAAGGGCTACATTGTAGCTCTCTAGGTAATTCCTCTCTCTCAATCTCCTATACATGGACATTCCAAAGTTATCTTATATCCACACAGTTATGGCTAGTCTACTAGCTCACATTGTGACTCTCTCTCACAATTTTGGTCCATCAAGTGATATGAGGTTCATTATCCAGCAGGGTCTTATGGGTATCATCTCTTTGCTCACTCGAAATGAAGATGGCCCAATTGAGATTTCTATGCAATTTTATCTTTTGAGACAAAAATCTATTCGTGGCTCCATCCCTAGTGTTGAGGGCATGGTGGAAATTCTTTGTATGGTGAAAATATACCCAGTTCTTAAATGCATTATCAACGTGGTGGAAATGACATTATCTGTTAGGCCCCTACACTACTAGTGTAACCCCTTATTATTATTAGTACAACCCCCTTATTATATTGATGCACCCATGTAGTGCCCATATTGTTACTATTGTGCCCCATAGAAGCCCGCTATTTTTATTATTGTGCCCTTACATTATTATTGTTATGTAGGCTCTCATTATATAATGACCCCTTAGACTCCTATATATATAAAGGAGGTCTTTT
>APFE030407105.1:11556-46789 GCA_000404065.3 Pinus taeda | reverse complement strand
TTCCTAGTGTATATCCTCTTCTTTTGATGTTTCTTGATCCTTTTCTTCCTCCTCTTCAAAATCTATGTAAAATAATTTCTTCTCGGCACACTTATGACCTTTAGTGTATTTTCTATCACAATTTTAATAAAGCCCTTTTTCACTTTTTTCTTCCATAATTTCACTTTCAATTTTTCTTGCCAACTTGAATGCCTTCTCCAATGAATCAAGTTCCCAAAGATGAACCTCATGTTGAATTTTATCTTTTAAAGTCCCTATGAAGACATAAATCCTTTGCTTCTATGGAATATTATTTACCTTTATATTCAATTTTTGAAAGTCCTCAATGTGCTTTTCCATTGAACCCTTTTATTCGAGATTTATCAATTGGCTAAAGAAGGTGTTACTCTCTGTATCCTCATAATGTGGTATCATTTCTTCCGTGAAAATTGACCAAGTGACAAGTGCTTTACGAGAATAAAGCCCTTTATACAATAAAAATTGATTTGTTCTAGATATAAAGATGCAATATGTACCTTTTGTAATAGTTGAACCTCATGTAGATCAAAATATTGCTCCATCTGTAGTATCCAATTTACCGGATCCTTTCCATCAAGCTTCCTCATATCGCCTTTTCTTGATTTTAGGAGTTTTATCTTGAAACCATTGTAACACAGTAATTTCATATCTCCAAGTTCTGAAATTGTTTCATGTAGTAGCCCTATGAGTCCTCTTTCTAACCCTGCAAGTTTGATCACAATTTGATTCTCCAAGAAAGCGTTATGCCCAATCTCTGAAGATGACTTGATTATATAATCTTTTAGTAGAATGAACTTGTATGACGTGCCACGTGTCACTATTTCGACCTTCGGATCTGAAAAATATACACAGAAAACTACATTCTATCCTCTATCTATAACTTCTTACAAAATTTCAATTTGTTTCTAAGAGAGAAATTTAGGATGATTTTTCCATGGTCACCCGTTTAGAATTTAATTCGGGAGTCTGCCAAAACACTAACTTTCTCAGATTATATCTTCGACAATATAGTAGAAAAGATCTGTGATTCAGACCAGAGATTCACCATGATTTCGTCTCAAATGGGTTCTAATTTCAAAGTTTGAACCTTTGTAGAAAAAATATTATAGCGATGATTCCATGATGACCTGTTTGAGATGAAATTATGGAGCTTGCAACAACCCTAACTACCCTAGATCATATCTCCGCAAATATACGGAGAAAACATCTAAAATTCAGACTCGAGGTTTAGACCGATCTCTGCTCAAGTGGGTTTTTTTTAGCTTCTGAAACTTCATTGCGAAAACGTTATAGCAAAAATTCCACGATGACCTGCTTGGAGCAGTGAAACCCTAGAATCCAAAGCTCTGAAACCAAATGTTATGAAACTAGCCCACAAAAAGATAGAAAAGATAGATAAATGCCTTAGAAATAAGCCTCTTCGATAGGGCAACCTCTTTTGCATTACAAAAATGAACAATTCTTCAATGATACAAATGACAAGGCCTCTGTTTTATGTATAGGAGTCTAAGGGGTCATAATATAATTAGAGTTGACATAACAATAATAATGTAAGGGTGCGATAATAAAAATAGTGGGCTTCTATGGGGCACAATAATAACAATATGGGGACTACATGGGCACAACAATATAATAATAGGGGTTTTACTAATAACAATAAGGGGTTACACTAGTAGTATAGGGACCTAATAGATTCCTAGCCTCTAATATGCAATTTGACATCTCTTTGATTTACCAATACATCATATTGTAATACAAGAATATGTATTGTTTACTTTCTACCTCCTCATTTCCACTTACTAGATGATTACATTCCATATCTAAAATTTCTTAGATTGTTCTTATCTTCTTATTTCACATCTCAACTTGTGTGACATCGTTCTTAGTTGTGTTATTATGTGTTTTCCAATGAAATGGGATGTAAAGTTTCATGTAGTTTTGCAGTTTGATCTCCACCTATTTGGTGGACTTTTCTATATCGTATGTTTTCTTTTAGTGCGTTTTTTCCATTTACCCTACCTATAGAATTTTTTTTAAAGGAATGAGTAAGGGTTTATATTAATAAAGATTGGTTTACGGGCAAAAATCCTTGCAACATCTTTCCATCATTTGACACAAAAAATGTCAATAGTCCATACAAAATTAGAACAATCATTCAAGTTGCATCTTCTTCTTATATTAAAAACATTTCTTCCTATGATTCCACAAAAAGACCTGAGAAGAAAGAGGTATTTATATCAAATCATTAACCTATAAGGTGGTGACCAAAATTGAAAACTACATAACCAACAAAACACCTAAGAATCATTAATTTTCGTAGTATAGGGGATCAAACCTCCTCAAATGACAATGCTTTTTCATTTTAAAGGTGACATTGGAAATATTGCCCAACATGTTAGGTTGAGGGCTGACCATTAGATCCTCAAGGGATGCAATCCAAGTGATGAGAGAGAGAAATTCCTCGCTCATACTAGATAATGAAATCTCCAAACTACTAAGAAGATGAAGAAATATGGCTTCGAATAGAAGGAGTGAAGACTGCCTTTTTCATTCAACCACATCATCCTAATTTTGCTTGGAAATTTGTGGAGTCTAGAATCTTGTCTAACAACGAGCCATCTTCCACATTCTTTAGATTTGGTAGAGAATCCACCATATCAGAAAAAATCACTAGACATGACTAACTATCCAAATAGCAAACTAATTTTTCTCTTCAAGATAAAAAAATAAAGGATTCCCATGTAAATATTGAAGGATCAAGTATTCATTTTTAAATGTTGTGTTTGTGACCCTCTCACAAGTTAATTTGAATCAAAATTTCCATAATTGAGCCAAAATCATCAAGAGTACAGTTAGGTGATGACTTAGATGGAACAAAGGGCAATGAAATTAAAACAAACTCACTACTTGATGCATGAAAACCATGTTCACAGTGATCTCCAGCCACACCCAACTAAAGAGATATAAATGCCAAAGCCACCTTGAAAGAAGAAGAGGGTGGAGTAGATGGACCTTAATAGCAAACAAAGAAAACCTAGACAGGGACTTTATGGGCCAGCGATGAGGGATAAGATGAAATCTAATCTCGATGCCCACTATTATCAATATGTGAGCCCAAGGTTAGAAAACTATGATGTCAAAAGATCCGTCCCAAATGCAATTCAAATACTTTATCATTTAAAACTTTAAAATGAAGTTGGAGGAGTTTCATCGCATGTTAAGGAATTGGGAAGATTTTCATAATTAATTGTTCAGCTCTATTCTACCTTGCTCCATAGCAAAACCATTTTTCTAAGGAATATTCCATTGTGTTTAGATGTCTCTAACCATGAGTAAAATCCAAATTTTAAAAGCGAGAAACAATCAATCTTATCCTTTGGATGATTGGAGGATGATCTGAGCATGGGCCTTTGAGGCCTTTATTACTTGGTGAATAACAAGATCAAAAGCGCAAAAAAACATTAAATTGAGGAATTTCCTTTCCAAATTTGTTTCTAGTCCTTTCTATAGTGCAAGAAACTCTACTTGATTATTAGTTGCATATTCATGTCCTCAAGAAACTTTAGACACATTTTTCATTGGGGCCAAGTAAAACCCCTCCCAATCTATCTCCCCCCAACCTATAGCATTATTCTATATGATATTTTTATGTTTTCTATTATGCACAATTCATCTCCTATACTCCACTCTTCAAACCATTTTGTGGATAATCAAATATAAGTTTTCTCCTTCCTTGTTATTTCATCTTATTTTATTATAAATGAAATCTTGTGTTATCCATGGATGTCATTTTTTGTCTATCCAATGTCTCCAATTCTTATTGGGTATATTCATGTTTCAACAAGAAGTATCTCATAAGGGGTGTTATTTTACTCTTAAACTACTTGTCATCATGTGTTTTTGTGCTTACTCACTTTGATTACCTCTATATGTAAATATACTTGGTTATCGTATTTCACATGCATGATATGTGAGTATTTGAAGTTATAAGCATTTAAAAAGAGGCAAGCGATAACTTTTATTAAAGCCAAACCTCTTCTTAATCTAGATCTATTTGTAGCAGGAATGATTATTTCCAACGGCTATATACATTTTTCTTAGATGCATTAATCGCTATTTTAACTTTAATCAAATCTAATGCCAATCATTTATGTCAAATTATTTACACGTTAATTATTTTTCATTTATACACATTCTCAATCAAATTTAATTAAAAATCTCCTATAAAAATAATATTATTAAAATAAATTTTAAAAAACTCAAACCTTCACCCACCCAAAATTTAAAGTTATAACAAGTTTAAAAATTTCATATTATTTATATAAATTAAACCTAAATGGAAAAAAATAATTTCTCTATACTTACATAAACTAAACCTAAGTAAAATAAATTACTCATAATTACTTCCCCTTTAAAAATAGTAATATATTATGTTTTCATTAAAAAAAAAAACATATTATATTTCATTACTGTTAATACCCAACATCTCTCATAACTTTTATCTCATAGCAATTTCACTTCACGTTACATCACAATGCTCATTATTCAAAGTTCAGAAAACTTTTAAAAATTATTTTCAAAGAAATAAATTTTAACAACTATTGTAGCTACCAATGAATTCTTGATTTAGTAGTATGGTTTAAAGGGATGAAATGAAGTGCATATCTTCCCCAATTCTATTTTCAAGCTCTGCACCAATTCTTAATAAAGATAAAGCCAAATACAAGTTCAGAGTGACTTTGGTATCTCTCATTCCATACATCATTACGAATCTTCCTTATTTGGTACAGCTTAAAAGTTATATGACATCTTACAGTGTGATTTGGGTTATCTGATGATGAGGAAAGTTGTACTGAACTAGTATATATGGATGCTACATCAGGAACATCATAGGAGCTACCAAATACTATACTAGTTACACCAAAACCATATTAGGTAGAATTAACGTGGCCATCACTTGATGCGATGCAAAGTTACGTGGAAATGATAGGAAAGGAGTTTGAGTGATAGAAAAGGGAATGAATGGTGCATCACTTAATTAATTCATATCAATATGTACCTCTAGTGGTTGAGTCTTTTGGTATGATTATGTGGGATTCATGGTAATCACAAAATAGGTAAAAATTTGTTAATATGAACTACATGGGGATATCAATGGTATGCACCAAGGAGAGAAAAATGTTTGAATATTTCAAGCCATACTTCTATCAAATAAGTAATAAGTTCATGTTGTGACCCATCAAATGGTAACATGCTATCACGAAAGGGTAATTGCCTAACACTCGTATTGTGTGAGTTAGTTGATATTGGTTATCTTTCAATTATGGTGAAATATCATGATATGGTGTACATGTAACTCCATCCAAAGAAAATGTTGTGATATAGAAGGGCATATAAAACCTCAATATCAATAAGGATTGTTTTTCTCTATGATTTCCATAGGTAGATTTTGAAAGAGAATAATTATCTGTGAAGGGTTACCATCATATTCTCTCAGAGTGATGGATGAGGTCATGATTTCAAGGGATCCAAGTTATTTCCACATGCTTTTAGAGATGATTCATGTGGATGCACCCTTTTCTATGATGCAAAAATAAATGGTGACATGGATCTATAAATTGACTAGTCATGCTTCTGAGTTGTCTAAATCAAATGTGATCAGATGTGAATTGAAAGGACTAATTTCTCCCAATGCATAGAACAATTCCTTCTAGTACATTTGGAAACTGTGAAGAACTTGCAATGCCAATATGGAAATAAGGAATTTTTGCAAGGTCATCGATTATGTTATAACTATGTTTTTCTTTTGAGTATGAGAAGCATGCCTTAGCGGTCCTTTAGTAAATCCACAAATTGGACCAATTGTGGGATGTAGGATTATCAAGGGTGAAATACAAGTGGATAGCATATCATCAGTTGATAAGCGGTTGGAGTCTAAAGGTGGGTCATAATTACGATGATGAGTTTGCTATCAATTATATTAAGAGTTAATATAGATGTCCCAATTTATGGCATCTTGATAATTTCCTAATGAAGCATTATTGAGACAAGGAGAATTAGTCTCATGTTTGTTAGATATAACTGTTTGTTGAGGGAAGAGAGTCTATAGTACAATGCATTGTTGGTTGAATTCAAGTTGTCCATTGGTTCTGTGACCACCCATAGCGTCCTTTATGCATTTGAAATTAACAATATGGGGCTAGCCACATATGTAATGTTCATATTTTCCACGTAATGTGCAAGGAATTTCACTTTGAAGGCTAATGTTCCATCGTTTCTGTGAACTAATAAGACCTTGGTTGGAATTATCCTTCTGATTTTAGGTGTTTCCTCCACTACGAGAATGCTACTTCTAAGGATTTATCCCTTGTACTTTGATTCCTTTTTTTGTTATTTATTTTCTTCTTCCCATTGTTTTGCTGGTTAAATGGGTTGGACATGTTGGGTTTCTCAAAGGCTTGTTGTTATTGGGGAAAGGAAGGTTGGACAAAGTTAGCTCTTACATTATATTGAGGATGCTAATGTGAAAGGTTGTATTGGTGTGGGATGATGAACGATAAGTAATACTTTCCTTGTGTAGGATTCCCATATGATGGTTAGGATGTAGACACCCCATCATAATTATGTAAGGTGGAGTAAACAATGTCCTACGTTGGAGGGGAAATTGATGTACTATGGTTTTGATTAGTTTAGGTCTATATGGTACCCCTCCTATGGTAGGAAATGTAGAAGGGGGGCGATATAGATTTCCTTAGTTATTATAGGGATATTGGTTCTTGTGTTGAGGGTTATACTAAGTAATGGACCTAATAAGTGCACCCTATCGAATTTGATTCCTTTGTATTATCTTTACTACAAGGTTGGGTTCATGGGGGCATCAAGAATTATCATTTAAATATATCTCAATTACACATAAATCATATCAAAATATTGAGCCTCAGTGAGACTTAATGATTTGTTATTCTTCATATTGAGGCATAGTGGTTGTGACATCTTTTTCTATGATAGGAAAGAATGATTTTAATAAAAAATATAACAGAAGTTCTTTGGGAGCCTTGATTTTGTAGATGTCATTCCTTCTATGCCACTCATTGATATGATATGTTATGTGGGTATAAAATGTTAGTCTAAACTCAATTAATAGCTCATGTCCTATATCATGATGGATTGGTAATTGAAAAATGTGAGAAAAGACTTGGATATGGATTCAAATGTGTTGTAGGTTCCTTCCTTCTCACTAATGCACCATTTGGTAGAGGAACCATTTAAAGTATGTTGAAAACCCTCAATAGAATTTAGTCATTAGTGATATTGTTTGATGAGCACCACAAGTGAAAGGTGATTATGTGGTTAGCAAGGTCTTCACCTAGCTTACCTTCAAACTTTGGAATGTCTTAGGTCAAACATTATTATGTGATATGGGATCATTTGTTATGTTTGATATACTTGGAAGATTCAAGAAAGAAATAACATTATAGGTTTTGGGTTGAATTTTCCATATCTTGTTTGTGATGTGTGCTAAATTTTAATTACTTTAATGATGTTATATAGTAAAAAAGGGTTAATTACTTTAACAATGTTTTATAGTTATGATAGACCAATTTTTATTGATGATGGAAATAAAGATAATAAGACATGAAATACTAAAAATACCTAACATCCTTCCCCTCAAACAGTAATTGGATAGGCTATTTCCACTGAAAAAACTAGAAAAGGTACGAATGGACGGTTGTAACGAGTGGTATTTAGGAAAATCCACAAAGGCATGGTTACACTTCTAATAGATGTTCAAAATAACCTTGAAGAGTAGTTGATATCCACAATTTCCACCTTGTTTGGATGTCTCAAGGTTTTTCTACTAAGCTACCTCCATCCAGTGTGGATGAGAGAATACTAGCTTTTAGTTATAAACCACAGATCTAGAGCCCATAACAAGAGTTGGTAGACTCAAGAAGACCCACAAGATCATGAGTTTAAGCCTTGCACCATTCATCGGTCTCTTCTCACCACTAGACTTTTTGGAACTAGATGGTGGAGGGTTTAAAGTTCCCTTAAAATATAAACTTCGTGTTTCAAATGTAAAATGACTAAGGGGGATTGATGAGTGCTAAAATTGGCATCTTTTCAGCACCTGTCCAATACCTTTTTGCACGCATTTTTCCATTTCCATGCTACTTCATCACCCTTTTTTCCCATGATAAAGAATTTTTCATAAAGTTATAGTTATCTTTTGATTATGTCATTTTAATGTTATTCTTGCCTATTTAGGAAAGAATTTTCCTCTTTGTGATAACTTGTGGAAAATCATGAGAAAATACTTCAAGAATGGTGTGTAGGCACAATTTCAATAATACTCATACTATTGTTGCAAAAATGTTTGCTTGTAGAAACACACTCATATAGATACAACACAAAAGTGTTGCTACAACTCCCATAGCTTGCTACAATATCACTAGGACCCACTACTACAACACCATGATGCTATTGTAACTCCCTTTAGCACATTGTTATAACAATATTGTGACCTTGTTGCTACAACATGATGGAGTCGAGAAGCCTTGCTACAACATGTTTACTGTTGGAACACTATTGTTGTAACACCCCCTAAAACAAGTGCTACAACATGCTTTTCTTAGTGCTAAAACACTCTCATCCTACGCTACAATTTTCCTAATGTTTGATGCTACAACCCCTCTAAAAACCATTATTACTGTAGGTTTTAACCCTTTACAGAAATTACTTGCAAACAAATTTAAAAAAAATAGATTTCACATTACCAGATCTACAAGATATCATGGGCAGAAAACCATCATGCCCAAAACCATGTGCAAAACCCATGCAAAAAACCATAGGTAGGTTCGCCCACCTAGTATAGGGTCCAAAAACAACTTCTCAGGGTGTTGTGCCCGACGCAGCGAAGGGGGTTTCTTCCCCCCTCTAACCCCGTACTTCGCATATGGGGCTAGTCGTAGAAATAATATAAAAAACACCCAACAGTTACAGCATACTAACAATTAGTTTTTGGAAATAACTACTACAACTCTAGAGTATCTTCCAAAACATAGTGGTTTGTCAACCTCCAATTTTCAACAATTAATCTCTGATCAACTTGTGTACACAATGAAGGATAGTGGTAGAGATCAAGGATCATCCAATACATAAAAGCTTACTACATCAAGAAAGTGACCCACATTCCACTTACTGGACAAATGAGACAACCAACATTGTTATGTATTTTGTGTCTTTTTGGATAAATTTTTGTAGCAGAGAAAAACGACCCAAGAATTTGAAGATTCTCATGGTTTTTCCTCAGTTTATTGTATAATTTAAGATGGAACACGATATGTATAAAAACCCCACTCCAGTCGAACCATGGGAAGGAGCTAGATACAAAGAGAAGATATAGAGAAGCTCTTGATTGTAATCCACATTTTTATTTCTTAATATGATCTTATGTCTCATTTCCATTTCATTTACTTGAATGGTGTGCTGATTAATTATCATTCTATTGATCTTATAGCTAGTTCCTCAGCTAAGGATGTAGGCACTCCTCTTTAGATAGGTATTTCCTGTAACTATATAGTTTAGTTTCCATATTTCTTTATATTTAAATTAGCTTAGTGCTTATTCTATTTCTCATTCCTTACATTGTTACAACTCACTAATCAGATAAGTACAACACTTTTTTTTAAGGATTAATATGTTTACCTTGTTTGAATTACTTTGTTTATTTACTCTATTTTACAAAAATTGCAATTATTATGTATTTTGGTAAATATATTCCTTAGAGCATAATTTTAGTTTGAACCTTCTATATTACAACTTGTAGTTTAACTCCTTTGTAATGTAGCCTGCTAGCATTACATCTCATGTGAATTTTTGTTACATAATTTAGGATTATATAAACCTTTAGCAAGTCACCTCTTAGATGTTTACATTATTTAATTCCCATATGTGTGATGTACTCTACGTATGTTTGGGGTTACAATAACTATCTTACTAAGCCCACAAGGTAGAGGAGTGATATTTCTTTTCTTGCAACTTATATTAGTAATTCTATATGTGTTATGAGTTACAATGATCCAAGTGTCCCATATGTCCCTAAATCCCTCATTGTTTCCACCCTCCACAGTCCCTCATATCACTTTTCCCTTGGGGGAAAAAGTCAAAAAACATCACAATCACTCGCTTCTCATCAAGGCAGCTCCAAGACAGTTCACCCACTAGCAGAAATGGAATCTGATCCCTCATATGATTATGAAGAGGAGACACACACTGACTCACCTTCAGAGGTACATGCACCCAGGAGGCCTCATAGAGGTGGCAAACATATTAGAGATGAACCAACCACTCTTGCTCAATTACAGGCCTGCCCTCTTGCCATCACTTGTTTTCAGCACTAGTCCTACTATGAATTTTGTGAGAAGGTTGCTAGCATTCAGTTTCATCATGAGTTGGCTCGTTTGTTTGTGCTGCATTTATATGATGGTCAAGCCACTCTAGCTGGTGTCACTTTCACATTAACACCAAAATCTATTTCGCTAGCAATCAGTATTCCTAACATTGGAGAGCAATGGAAAAAGAGGCAGAAAATTGACCAGCAGCATTATGAACCATACATCAAGCCCGGTTATTTGAGACAGCTCAAGAGAGTTTTTCCTTTTCGGTATCTCAAAGATTCATATGCTCCTTTAATGAAATTGATTATGAAATATTTCAGCGGTGAGGGCCAGTTCTCCCGTTTATATGCTTATCATATCCGACTGCTGATGCATTTTACCAGGGTAAGGATGATGAACATCCCTTACTTCATGTGCCGAAATATTGAAAAGATGACCACTCTAGTGTAGGACAAGACTCCTCAGCAGCAGTTCAATAGTATATATCATTTTGCTCTCATTAAAATTGTGGCCATCCATAAGCTTGGCTTGCAGGGCATCACTTGCGAGGACTTCATCTCTCATGAGATTTTCACAGCTCCTGAGGGACCTTCAGAGGTTTTGCATGAGACAGGTGGACCTTCTTATCAGCATGAGGATCATGAGACACAAACCGCTAGTATGCTATTGTTCATCACTTATCAGAAGGGCACTAGACGGTTGTTCGCAGCCTCCAAGCGAGTATTATCTCCACCCGGGGTGGAAGGGGTCTCGCTTCCGTCATTAGCACCACAGGTTTAGGACAAAGGCAAGAGGGCATTATAGGATAAGGGGCCTTTAGGTGACTGGGACTTTATTCTCATTGAGGGTGATGATACAGATGTGGGCCCGCAAAGCACAAATCTCAAAGAAGTCATCCAAGAGAAGTGGACATCAAAGCCTTGTCCCTCAACTTAGAGAGGGCTAAGTGGATTATAAAGTACTTGGAGCAAAGGAATAAGCATCTTGAGTACCAGCAAGCGATCATGGAGTTACGAAACATTCGGGAGCATCGCCAAGCTGCCCAAAGGAGGAGGGTGGAGTTCACTTCACTCGAGCAAGAGATCAATGCCGATCGGGAGCCCTGGCACGAAAGAGTCAATATCCACTTAGAGAGGTTGTTGGAGAAGGCCAGCAAGGAGAAGGCATTGTTGAGACATATGGCATATCATTATATGGCGAGAAACAAAGTTTGCAAGGTGAGAATCAGGAGCTTAAAGGCAAAATTGAAGAGAACATCAAAGAGGCGAAAGCTGCATGATCGCCTTCAGATATTGACTGAGGCTTCCTCGGCCCAAGAACATGCTTGATGGAGAATACTCAGACCATATTTCAAAAAATTTGGGGCACTTTTTGTATTTTTGAAAATTTTGGCACAAAAACAGGATTTTTCTGCTCTATGTGCCGTGCCACATGGCGCTTGCTTTTGATGGGAGCCTCCAAATCACAAAAACTTAGCATTTTTGGATTTGGAATGAAAAAATATTCTTTCCTACTAATGGGCAAGAAATTTGGACAGGTTTTGAGCCCTCAAAAAGGTCCAAAACACTCAAAAAATGACCTTACTGCCCCTATTTTGACACACAGGAAGAAGTGTTGGGAGAACCAAATGTTTGAGGGGAAAATGGAGGCCAAATTCAAAAATTCCACTTGGGTTGGAAAGTAGATAGGTAGACCTTTCCAAAAAGTACACTTGGAGCAAATGTGGACACCAGGAAGGCCTCCAATAGTGGCTCCAAATAGGCGCTATGCATAGAGAATTTGGCGCGACGCATAGAGGAAATTTGGCCTAGTTTGACCAAGAATGCTCTATTTTTTGCCTAGCTTTTCCCATTTTGACTTTTTCTTCTTCTTACTATCAAACCTATGATGTAATTGAACATAAATGGATGGATCATGATGTAAATATGTCAAATTTTAACTTATGGAGGTAGATTCATCTATTAAAAAGTTGTTTGAAACTGAATGAATCAGTTCCCTTGTTTCTAGAGGCATGTTGTTCCACTGCCTAATTTCTAGTTCTCAGTTTAGAATTGATTGGAATAGCTCCTAAACATGTGATCTCGACCCCTAGAGGCTAGGATGATCTATGGTTTGTCTATATTATGTGGTTTTTCAGTCATTAGCATGGTTGGACTTTTGAGAAAGCCTTGAGCTTCATTGTACACTCATATTAGCATTTTGGCTAAGGAATTGAGACCAGGGTTTGCAACACCCTTTGGGATCCCTGTGGCATGTTTTTTTGGTACAGTGATTTCTTATGTACTTTTTAATTTACTTATGTGTTATGTATGTCATTTTCTCTCTTATTTCTTCTCAGCTAAATCAAACAAGAGTGAAAGTAGAACCCATTGAAATTGCAGTGCTCTACTTGAGGTTTGCTTTAGTTTCTTGATGTTTTCAGCTGTTTGGAGAGGATCCATGGCTTCTCTTGCCCTCTTCAACTCCTCCTCTATCTAATCCCTCCATCTCATTCGATTCAAAGTGCCGAATTCATTTGCCTACCTTGCCCCATTGAGATCTTTGCAAGACTGAGCCTCATTCCCTGCACCTAGGATCTGCCTTTTTCATTAGAGCCAGCAAACACATCATTTTATTCAATCAAAATCATTTACACACATACCTAGCCTAAAATCAGTCAGCATATTAGTCATCTCAAGCCCTCATTGATCATATCTTGCTGAGATTGACTAGGAGAGAGGCCTCTCCCGACCTGGTAGGGCTAGCTACCAGGTTAAGTGTGGTTTGATGTTATCCTAGATCCTACCTTTCTCAGCTTGAGGTAAATCTAGGCTCTAACATAGTGGCGACTCCATTGGGGAAGAAATTGTTTGCTTGTTAAGTGTTCTTCATTTTATAAACTACAAACAGAGTCTAAAGATTAGCCAGGTAGCCTTTGAAACGCTTTTGCTTTGCATTAGCGCAAGTAGATAAAAGCTACTTCAGTCAATCTTCAGTCTAGTTTATAAAATGAACATCTAACTTGCGAATTGCCCCAGTACAATTTTGTAATAAAGTTTAGATCTGATTATTGATGGTGGACAGAAGTCAGACACATATGAAGGCTGAAATCATCTACCTGGCGACTCCACTATTCGAAGTCCCGAGTTTCAACGTATTGATGGTGGCTCCACTGGCTAAATGTAGGACTCAGATTTTGCTTCTATTGTTCAAGGTATTCATGTATCGATTTTTCTAATCTTCCTGGTTTTCCTAATCAATTACCAAAGGATGCATACAATTTGAGTAATGGCCCTAAATTCAATGGGGAAGATCTGACTTTGACTCTAGAACATATAGAAAATTTTAAAACATTTGTGGAAATTCGTAGAGTTAAAAAGGAAGATGTCTTTATCAGATTGTTCTTTGATTCGTTTCAAGGCAAATGTAAAAAATGGATTGAAGGTTTTCCTATCAGATCTATTAAGTCCTTTGCAGATTTTTGGCATATATTTCTTCAAACATGGATGGAAAAAGAGGAAGAATTCAAAATAGAGGTGCCTTCTATTCAAGGTTTTAGAGAATGGGAAAATATGTTCACGGATGATGAGGTAGATGAGAACTTTGGTTCATCTCTTTCTTCTTATCTGAAATCCTGTCGATGTAGCCATGAAGTTAAGCTCAATTTTTTGCAAGAGTTTGCCATCAAAATTGAAGGAGATCTAATTGAATTGGAGACCCAAATACAGTCCCAGGATCTGGACTATCGAGTCCCATTCTTTGGGGACCTTTTTCAGTACAAGAATTAGAAGGTAAAGCTTCCCGTGGATGTTTGCATTGACAGTTTGCACTTGGCAGTCTGCGTTGAGGAGTTGGGCCAGCAAATAGAGTCTAGTTTCTTTGATCCTATTATCACATATATGGAGTATTTTTTCAGTTTGAATGATGGATCAAATTGTCTTTTACACAACTAGACTCGTTATGTGCATGTGTGGCTGTCAAAATTTACATTTGTGTCCTGGTTGAAGCACTTTCAAGCAGCATCCTTGTCATAGTTACTTGATTGGTTGATATGGCATTACAACATTACTTGATCTATCAATTTTGCAGCAAAGTGGGTTAGAATTGTACATAAATAAGCTGCCTAAGGTAGCATTTCAGTTTTTTGTATTTGTTTATGTACATGTTACAGTATGTATATGTTTTTGGATTGGTATGAGTGGTTTTGATTTGTCGAAGTTATTGACTCCATAGCCCAATGGACGAAGGCACTGCCTGCTTTCTCAGAGATCTATAGTTCTTGGCACCTCCAAGGAGCTACCATCCCCATTGGAGCCAATGTTAGTGTCGGTATCTTCATCCCTTCATCAGAGATCAAATCCTCTTGTTGCATTGCATGTTAGGTGTCCTGCTCAGTTAGCTGCATTCCATTAGGAGCATGGATCATCAGATGGTAGTGGCTTCTCCTACAATTTCCCTCATGTCATTTACCTGTTGGCTCATGTTTATTCATCAAAATTATACACAGTCACTTTTTGTATTTAAGATTGCAAAGTCTTTTTAGGGTTTCACTGTCATTTACGTCTAGGGTTTCATTAGGGTTTCATCAAAAAGTGTTTCAAAGTGTCCAATAACAACGAGTAGGCACATGAGGAGGTTCCAGCATCAATAAATTTTGTAATCAAGTGTTCAGAGATGTGTCTTTCCTCAAAACTCTGTTTTGAGGAAAAACAGAGTATTTTAACTTTTATTGTACAAATTCATATAATTTTATTTTCTTCGTATGTAAATCATTTCATTTGTAACCCTGGTCACTTTCCCTAGCCCCAGTAGCTCCAACCCCCTGCAAAGCAAACCAAACATAAGTCATTTAGTTCATCACAAGTTCTAATAAGGTGAAAAAGTTCAAAATAAATTCATTTTCAAAACATTGTAAAAGTGGGTTTTACAAACCAAAAATTTAAAGGACTCCTTGTATATAAGTCATTTTTCCATTGAAAAGCTCATTTTCACTCAAAGACAAAGTTGGGCAAAGAAATGCCATGTTGGTGAGAAAGTAACACAAAGTTGGCGAAAAATTGCCCCAAGACAGAGGCGCGGCTCATTGGGTTTGATGCGCGGCGCATAGAGCCGGCAAGCCCGAAATCTTTAGCAACTTCTCCAAAATGCCAAAATCACCCAAATCTTCCAGTGTATAAGTAAGTACAGTCCTCCCCTTGGCTAGTGAAAGATTTTACTACAAAGTTTATGGTGGTTGTCTTATGGTGAATGTTTAAAAAGAAATCAAACCCTATCTTTTGAAATCTCTCAAAGGAAAATGTTGCGTAGGGTTTGTATGGACTATTTAGCCACCAAGTCCACCTTTCTACTCCCTCATTCCATTTTCCTCATTTCCCTATTCCCTAAAATCACATATCCCTAAATTCACTAATCCCATATCTCAATTCTCATTTCCCAAAATCCCATATACAAATTCCCAAACCCTAGTCCTATACTAAAAGCTCCCAAATTACTCTCTACTTCCTTGTTCCCTTAACTAAACCCTGTCCCATCTGTCCCTAAATCCCTCATTGTTTCCACCCTTCATAGTCCCTCATATCACTTTTCCCTTGGTGGAAAAAGTCAAAAAACATCACAATCACTCGCTTCTCATCAAGGCAGCTCCAAGACAGTTCACCCACTAGCAGAAATGGAATTTGATCCCTCATATGATTATGAAGAGGAGACACACACTAACTCACCTACAGAGGTACATGCACCCAAGAGGCCTCATAGAGGTGGCAAACATATTAGAGAAGAACCAACCACTCTTGCTCAATTACAGGCCTGCCCTCTTGCCATCACTTGTTTTCAGCACCAGTCCTGCTATGAATTTTGTGAGAAGGTTGCTAGCATTCAGTTTCATCATGAGTTGGCTCATTTGTTTGTGTTGCATTTACATGATGGTCAAGCCACTCTAGCTGGTGTCACTTTCACATTAACACCAGAATCTATTTCGCTAGCAAACGGTATTCCTAACATTGGCGAGCAATGGAACAAGAGGCAGCAAATTGACCGGCAGCATTATGAACCATACATCAAGCCCGGTTATTTGAGACAGCTCAAGAGAGTTTTTCCTTTTTGGTACCTCAAAGATTCATATGATCCTTTAATGAAATTGATTATGAAATATTTCAACTGTGATGGCGGGTTCTCCCGTTTATATGCTTATCATATCTGGCTGCTGATGCATTTTACCAGGGTAAGGATGATGAACATCCCTTACTTAATGTGCCGAAATATTGAAAAGATGACCACTCTAGTGCAGCACAAGACTCCTCAGCAGCAGTTCAACAATATATATCATTTTGCTCTCATTAAAATTGTGGTCATCCATTAGCTTGGCTTGCAGGGCATCACTTGTGAGGACTTCATCTCTCGTGAGTTTTTCATAGCTCCTCAGGGACCTTCAAATGTTTTGCATGAGACAGGTGGACCTTCTTATCAGCATGAGGGTCATGAGAAACAGACCGCTAGTATGCCAGTGTTCATCACTTATCAGAAGGGTACTAGACAGTTGTTCACATCATCTAAGCAAGTATTATCTCCACCCGGGGTGGAAGGGGTCTCGCTTCCATCATCAGCACCACAGGTTCAAGATAAAGGCAAGAGGTCATTATAGGATGAGGGGTCTTCAGGTGAGCGACACTTTATTCTCATTGAGGGTGATGATACAGATGTGGGCCCGCAAAGCACAAATCTCAAAGAAATCATCCAAGAGCAGCAGGCGGACATCAAAGCCTTGTCCCTCAACTTAGAGAGTGCTAAGTGGATTATAATGTACTTGGAGCAAAGGGAAAAGCAGCTTGAAGATCAGCAAGTGATCATGGAGTTACGAAACATTCGGGAGCATCGCCAAGCTGCCCAAAGGAGGAGGGTGGAGTTTACTTCCCTCGAGCAAGAGATCAATTCCGATTGGGAGTCTTGGCTCGAAAGATTCAATATCCACTTAGAGAGGTTGTTGGAGAAGACCAATAAGGAGAAGGCATTGTTGAGACATATGGCATATCATTATATGGCGAGAAACAAAGTTTGCAAGGCGAGAATCAAGAGCTTAAAGGCAAAATTGAAGAGAGCATCAAAGAGGCAAAAGGAGCATGATCGCCTTCAGATATTGGCTGAGGCTTCCTTGGCCCAACAACATGCTTGAAGAAGAAGACTCAGCCCAAATTTCAAAAAATTTGGGGCACTTTTTTCATTTTTGAAATTTTTGGCACAAAAACAGGATTTTTTGCTCTATGCGCCGCGCCATGTGGCGCTCACTTTTGATGGGAGCCTCCAAATCATAAAAACTCAGCATTTTTGGATTTGGCATGTAACAATATGCTTGCCTATCAATGGGCAGGAAATTTGGACAGGTTTTGAGCCCTCAAAAAGGTCAAAACACTCAAAAAATGACCTTACTGCCCCTATTTTGACACACAGGAAAAATTATTGGAAGAACTGAATTTTGGAGGAGCAAATGGAGGCCAAATTCAAAAATTCCACTTGGGTTGGAAAGTAGACAAAATTTTTTTTCCAACAAGCACAGGTGGAGAAAATTTGGACACCAGGAAGGCCTCTAGAAGTGGCTCCAAATAGGCACTAGGCATAGAGAATTTGGTGTGGCACATAGAGGAAATTTGGCCCAGTTTGACCAAGAATGCTCTGTTTTTCGCCTAGATTTTGCCAATTTGACTTTTTCTTCTTCTTACTGTCAAACTTATGATGTAATTGAATGTAAATGGATGGATCATGATGTAAATATTTCAAATTTTCACTTATGGAGGTAGATTCATCTATCGAAAAGTTGTTTGAAACTCAATGAATCAGTACCCTTGCTTCTAGAGGCATGTTGTTCCACTGCCTAATTTCTAGTTCTCAGTTTAGAATTAGTTAGAACAGCTCCTAAACATGTGAGATCGACCTCTAGAGGCTAGGATGAGCTATGGTTTATCTATATTATGTGGTTTTTCAGTCATTAGCATGGTTGGACTTTTGAGAAAGCCTTGAGCTTCATTGTACACTCATAACAACATTTTGGCTAAGGAATTGAGACCAGGGTTTGCAACACTCTTTGGGATCCTTGTGGCATGTTGTTTTGGTACATTGCTTTCTTATGTATTTGTGAATTTACTTATGTGTTATGTATGTCATTTCCTCTCTTATTTCTTCTCAGCTAAATCAAACAAGAGTGAAAGTAGAACCCATTGAAATTGTAGTGCTCTACTTGAGGTTTGCTTTAGTTTCTTGATGTTTTCAGCTGTTTGGAGAGGATCCATGGCTTCGCTTGCCCTCTTCAACTCCTCCTCTATCTAATCCCTCCATCGCATTCGATTCAAAGTGCCAAATTCAGTTGCCTACCTTGCCCCATTGAGATCTCTGCAAGACTGAGCCTCATTCCATGCACCCAAGATCTACCTTTTTCATTAGAGCCAGCAAACACATCATTTTATTCAATCAAACTCATTTACACACATACCTAGACTAAAATCAGTCAGCATATTAGTCATCTCAAGCCCTCATTGATCATATCTTGCTGAGATTGACCAGGAGAGAGCCCTCTCCCGACCTGGTAGGGCTAGCTACCAGGTTAAGCGTGGTTTGATGTTACCCTAGATCCTACCTTTCTCAGCCTGAGGTAAATCTAGGCACTAACACATCCTACGTTGATCCTTCTGATTCATTTCTCAACTTTACCGCACAAGACATGCTCTTTTCTCCTTGTTTAGCCTTTGTTGTTCAATAGATTGTACAACAATTGTCCCATTCGCTAATCTCTGTATAAAAAGCAATGAAAGTTATTTTTGACAATCAAATCACATCAAAAGCGGTTTTGTTCACTTTCTATTGAGATTCTATCAAAACCTTATTAAATCATGGCACAAATGCATAAAAAGGAGGAAAAATTTAATGTAATCAAGGGTAAATTTATACCTGTTGCACGACCCAACATACTTCCTTGCTTACCTTGTTTCAAGTCCTCATGAAAATAACTAGTTATTATGTAATGCAGTTAAAGAGTAAGTAGGAAATACTTTTTCCTTATACAACCTAAAACCGTGCTTTTGTATTAAATTTGCAAAGGATATCCCTTCATGACCATTAGGAAACTCGTAATCAAAACAACATCCATCAGGAGGGTACCAAATAGTAGGGCTCCTAAAACGACATCCTAGCCAATGTGGTCCTTCCCTCAAGATAATATTACTGTATGTGACAAAATGGCCTGCAGCAGCTTTAAAATTCCTATAGCCAAATGATTCTCTGTTTTAACACTATTGGTGGAGACTATCCATCTCTGTTTGGATGCAAGTAAGGACCTTTCCTATATGGATAAGAAGTACGCCCTTCCTTCTTGCACAATTTCTTTATGTATAGGCCCTAGATTCTTAATTAGTCCCTCCTGTTTCATGAACCTCTTGTGTCTAACAAAAATATGCAAGGGTTGAGTAGGCTCACCCCTTACCCAAAAATCCAGTCCATGTTCTTTCCTTTGAAAGGTGTTATAAGCCATGGACCACTTATGTTGGTTCATTGCGAAGGAAATAAAGGCTTGGAACTAAATGTCCCCAATAAAAGGGCTAGGATTGTTATCCACCTCCCCGTCTAATAAAAAGTTATGTAAATAAAGTTCACAGAGAAGGCGTTGGACTTTTATCCCATGCTCCTTACAACATTTTATGAATTCTTCAGTTGTATTCAATTCAACTGACTTGTTGGCCTTAACAGTTTTAATCTTCAACAGTAAATATCATTCCAATAAAAATAGAGCATAGTTTGTAGCAGGAGATCTGCAAGATAAGACATCAAAATATAAAGAGAAAATAACATCAATCTGACCCACAACCTTATCTAGCTTAGCTTTTACTTTCTTCAGCTTTCCTTCCTCCTGCCTTCACTTAGAAAAAGTTGCATCCTCAGTTATGGTCAAATCATTGATTTGCTTTTGCAGCTCCTGGTACTTTCGTAGAGGAACCATCTGCTTCTTACATTGTACTAAAGCAAGCTAGGCCTGGGTCTATCCTCTGACAACAAAAGCACCCAGACAGAAGAAATATTGAATGAAACTCCATCAAGCCCTCCGTCTGAATAGCCATGTCTATCAGATCTAAATGAAAGCTTGTTTGTGTGGCTACCATCTGAGTAGAAATAGATTCATTCTAGGTTCCTATTGCCTTACCTTCACATACTTCTGTCAGTGCAGCCATAGTGACTAACTCAGGAATAATGCTCGGATCTTCCCCATTTGCAGCTTCTTTTAGTTTTCAATGCAGCCACTTAACCTTCTTCTGAAGCTTCCAGTATTTCTTCTCCAGCTTAACTTTATTTCAGTCACTTGCTTCTTCTGAGAAGCATCCTCTATAGGAACATGTTGGCTTGTATGGGCCTGACCCAGGTTCATAGATAATTTAGCCAAACAAATCCTGGTACTACTGGCCCTTTCAGCAATAGTCCACGGAGTACGGACTGAGGTCTCACCCAAAGTAGTATGGGAGGGTGCTAGAACCAGGTTTCCACACCCTAGAGATGTCTGATGGTTTTTAGTGGTCTCCACATTGACCTTGAGCGCATGTCGGTACGGGCACCTATCAATACCTCGTAGCTTGCAATGCTGCCTTTTCACAGTCCTATTCGAGGCACGATCTGTGTTATTACCCAAGTCCTTACAGTTAACCTAATATTACCTGATTACTTACTTACCTGTGTGAGCCCAAATATACTTAACAATGTTTAGTATTATAAGTGTGCATGCTAAACAAAACAATATAAATGCATAGAAAGTAATACAATAGATACATAGTATTTGGAATCAAAATTCTCTTTATTATTCCTCTTCTTATGTTACAGACTCAACTTTTCCCTACGCACTCAGTTGCAGGGGTCTGCGCACTCAGCTGCAGTCTCTACTAGGCCTCTGTGCACTCAGCTGCAGAGCCTCTTCCTACTACTATGACTCAAGACACTTAGACTTCTTCTCTATCCACTATTATATCATTTTCATTAATCCATCTCCCATTTTCCTCCTCCTTACAACTTAGAGCGTCACTCTATTTATACAATCCCATGGTCCACTGACCATGGGTAGGCCAACATAACATTACATTACATTACAAAACTTAAGGTGAACAACCTTATGACTCAACATACATTTAACGCTCCGCACCTGCCATTCGTGGAGTCTTACAACATCTTTGACCAAAACTTGGGCTTTGAGCCCCAAAACATGTTGCGGGGGGATTCCATGCCCAACATGCCCCCAACACAAACATCGTGACTCACCCTCGAGTCACTTTGTTGGTACGACGATCTTAGCGCAAAGTTCCTCCAGCTGGCCCTGTGCTGCTCAGAGGTCCACAACACATTGCTCTGCAGTTTGCTGGACCTGCTTCATACGCTCTTCTCAAGCCTCCTGGTCAAGAGAAAATCCCTGCCTTAGCACGTACATCCCCTGCATCTATGCAAACTTGCCTTCGATATCTGCCATGATGGTGAAGGCCTCGTCAGTCCATGGCTCGACGTGCTCTTTGAGAAATACCTCTTTCTGTTGTGCACATCCACCTACTCCTTCAGTGCCTTAGCTTGCTGCATCTTCTCAAGCTGTTGAGTGAGGACTACTATCTGTGTAGTTCCTCAGACACTGTCGTAGTGCTCCTAAGGTTCGCACACCTCGATTTCCAGGTGTTTTATATTGAGGTCCTCTTGCAAAGATGTGAGCACCGTAAATGCTTCTTCCAACATATTGGTACAATCTTGTACTGCACATCCAATTTATTGCAACCCTTTTTTGATAGCGCTAGCATGCTGTTCACTAACTTTCTGGGGAGTGGAAGGTTGCGCCTTTAACTATAGCTCGGCAATTTGAAGATCCAGATCTAGCTGAGCCTTTATTGTTTCTGCTCTGGCTTCGCAGACGTTGGTCGCCAACCTATGGATCTGCTCTACTGTTGGTATATCTACTGGGATGGCTAGCTTCGAGATTCATTTGTAAGCATCGTCTACCACTTGTTCCAACTGCTGAGTCTGTGACACCAGTTCATCACGCTGTAGACTGAGATGTTCGATGTTTATATTTTCTCACTCAGAACCTATATTGCGCGGCCCTCCCTAGCGCGAAGTTCTATTATTATTCCATCCTGCTGTTGGTAGAGTGTTTCACGCAGAAGGGTAGCCAAATTGAGGCCAATTCCTTTGATCCTGCCAACCGTAGCTCTGTCGATCTCATTTGTTGCTGTCAGTGCTCCATTCAGTAACACTATTTTATTGGCCATCCTTACGTGTAGCATCTATTTTACTGTTGATGTACCTACTGTGACATAGGTGGACAAGTGACCTTCTTGCGTGGGCTGCACCTGTAGTTCTTGTAGTTGTGCCCTTAGGCCCCCCAACACAGTCTGCTGCTCCATCATAAATTCTTGGAGTACTTCCTTGGTGACATCGTGAACCATCTCGCCAATGTCGTAGAGGTCTCCTTCAGTTCATGTAATTGGGTCGATGGCCAGCTTCGAGGCCTTGACCATTTTCTGTGGACTTGATCTCTCTGGGACGCGTGACCATTTGAGTTGGGTCGAAGTGGTTATTTGGTCTGCACCCTCTTCTACAAGGTCTGCGTCCTCTGCCTCCTATCCTGTAGACACTTCCTGGCCATCCTTTACCTATGTTGTTGCAGCCACCGCTGCTGCTGCTGCTTTAGCGAACTTCTTTTGCTCTGCAGCTACCTAGCTGCTTTGCGGGCTACCTTGACCTCGACTGCCGCTTTCTCATTGTGCCTTTTCTTGGCCAGTTGGCACGCTGTTATCTTCTCCAACTCCACCAAATCCGGGGCGTGCAACTCAGGAGGCCATGTCTCTAACATTGTAAAGATCACGTCATTAGTGGTTATGAATGGGAATTTTATCCACTATTGAGCCAGATCCTTTTGCACCCTGATGTAAATGTTGTGCATGTTCGCCCTGAAGTCTACAAAACTCCACAGATCATTGTGCACAATGGGGGATAGGTGTGGCCTTCTATTAATCCACACCTGGATGCTTGCTTCCATAAGTACCCATAAAATCTTTGTATCGTGAATCTGCTTCGCATCCTCAGTCGCCCATATTGACGTGTACTTCACAGCCTATGGTAAGTCACGCTCAATGCTCAAGAACTGACTGTCCTCTATAAATTCTCCCGCTAGTAGTAGGATGGACAAGAGAAAACACTCATAGTGGAAGGTCTTACCCTACTCCTGGGCCTCCTTGCAGTTCATAAAAAATTCTTCACAGAGGAACTCGGCCAAGTTGAACTAGACCCCTTCTACACACTGTTCAGCCAATGCAACTACCAGTGCTGGTACTTCATCACCACAACATTTTCTCAGTACTTTACCACCCAGGAGTTGGGTGGCTATGCGCACCCCTTTATCCTTGATACTGCTGATAGAGTACCCCCTCTTTTTCTTCTCGAGCTTCTATTTTTTTCTTCATGGCTTCTGCAAGAGCCAAATTGCCGCTTTTTCCTGGTATCGTCGCGGGGTCCATTCCCTTACAGGGAAGCCGAGAAATTCTGTGGATGAGATTCGTTGTGATGGGAATAGGCTCCTCTATCCATAAGTACCCATCATGCACTAGGAGAAGCAGTTGCCTCATGACAAAAATGGCGATGGGCACATGGTGAAAGTGTGGTATGAACAACAAATGAAGCAACCCGACCTTCTCCACACTGCATAGCCATTTTTACGGTTGTAATGTGATCATCGGCCCCTCCTTATTCTGTTTCATTAGGCTCTCTGTCTCTAAGTGTGGGAACTTCGCGGTGTTCACGAGGTCCCAGTCTTCAAATTTTAGGGTGGGCACATGTCCTATGAGCGGACCCTCAAAGGTAATTCCATCGGGGAGGAGCGGGGTTTGGAGTGCACTCTTCATTGCATCTAGATCCTTTGGTACCTTAGCTTTCCCTTTTTGAAGAGGGACATACTCGAGTAATTTTGTTGCAGAGCGCATTGGTTAGACATCTTCATCCACATATTCTTCTTCCTCTACCTTGGTAATCAGAGGCTGTAAGTCCTCCTCTTCATTTGTATTAATGGTGACAACCTTGCCCTTTTCCTCCATTGATAGCTTACCAAACTGCGAATTCCTCAAGGACATGCAGACTGGTCCCATTGCCTGCCTATCTTTTTTCAGTCTCGACGTCCGAGGTGATTTCGGGATTTCTGGTTCAATCCCAGTATCTTTGGGAATATCATGTATCTTATGGTTCGGTGTGGTCTCACTAATAGTTCATTCTTCAAAGCCCAAACCTCCCGTGGTATCCGTCATCTTCTCTGTAGTGTATGTGGTCTTTCACAAACTTAGGGGCTCGAATATCGCTCAGTGATCAACACTTTGTGTTCTATTCAACTGCTCAAGTCTCAAGTGAACAAGTGTTGTCTTGTGGTTGGCCCCTGGAGTTTTATAGTGCCTTTTGAATTCAAATCCGACCGTTCCCCCCAATTCTAGGCCATTAATGCTTTCTTGGTGGTAGATTTTCTAAAATCTTGCCCATAAGTGTTGTCTTAAATATCTACCGCCCGCACCATTTGGCCTCAAACCAGACATCCCGTCATGAACAGTTACACCGATGGTCACTTCCCAGCCTACCCGCGTCGTAGCACAGCTCTGCATGCACGGGCGTGAACCTTGTGACATGCTGACTCTGCGTGTGCCTTTCTTATCGCGCAACTCCTGAGCAAATTCTTTTATAGTCCCCCACTCCCTTTCAACTGCCTAGAGCGCTAAGACTGTTCTTCCTACAGCTAGTTAGGTGGTTGCACCACCCATGTGAAGCTCCATCTCACCTTCAAGTATAGTCCGCGGAGCATCCTCAATTGCCCTCGAGATAGTCGGCGCTACACGCTCTACTGTATGCAGTGCATTCCCATGGTCACTGCATTTGGTGATATGTGGCCCTAGCAATGGCAACAGAATAATCAATTATTGGCGATAGTATTCTAATTCATGGGTATGTTCATTCATACCATACCTTGCCATCCTTGGTTTATTGACGAGACATACTTCCTTCATCTCATTTTCCAGCCTCTTGACCTTTGCATCCATCAAAATGCTTTTCTTCCTTAGTCGTACCTAGTCTTTTTCGAGTTTGCGAAGTCTAATGGTCCCTTACCGAATGGCTTCCTAAAGCCTTATGTATTCTACCTCGTGTAGCTGTGTGATTTCTTCGTTTTGGGCTTCGTGCACTGTCACACCTATAGGTGCTATTATGTGTGGATTCATTGTTGCATGTCCCTTGAAAATTATGGTCCCTACCTTGTTCATCAACCTTAGAATTGTTTTCGCGGTCAAGGTTTTACACATGGTCCTATAGGCCCATTGAACCACTAGTATGCATAGGTCCCAGTCAATACGTTTCATCTAGTGAACCTTGTTCAGCTCTTCACACACCTTGTCAAAGGCTTCTCCATGCATAGTTCTTGGCATGCTTCACCTTTCCTGCTACTACGTTTTGTTCTGATTCTCTATTCTGGTAGTGGTGTGTGCTTATGCGGGTTGCATGTCATATGTCTATACCCATCGGGAAAGGTGGATGTGCAAGTTGTTCTGCCCCTGGTAACCAGCTCTCATCCTCAGTGGGGGTTCTCCAAATAATAGGCGCTTCATCCACTTGCATCCGCGCTAATCCTCAAAACTTCCCTGATGTGTACACCACCATCTTGCGGGTGTTGCATGCATTGCCCATTTTAGAGCATCGAACCGGTGTTGTTTTGGTACTACGCTTTCAAAATTTTCAGGAATTCATCCACTGCTATGAACCCGTCATATGTAGGTAGACTTTCCTTTACTATCATGTAGCGTAGTGATCTAACCATCATGTTTCAATTAAGCGTTGTTACTTCGTGCAACCAATTCTACTTACGCTTGATTTCTTTGTTTGAATCCGAAGTACAAGAGCTTTCGCGCTCCCACGAAATCCTTCCATTTGCAGTTAGATTCACCCAATCCTATTCTCGTGTAGTTATCTTATAGATGAAATCAAGATTGTCATCACTATCATTGTCACGCACCGGTTCAGTGTATCGCGCTCCTTCGACTGGGTCTAGCGGTACTACCATGCGTAGTGAATTTTTCTCAAAAATCATTTTGCGCTTATTCATATTTATGACTCCATTCATATCGGTGGCCCAGTCGATTCCCAGTAACACGGGATAGGGATTGTTGTCATCGATAATCTCTATCACTTCAAAATCTGCCTGTGTGCTCGCACCTTCAATATCCACTGTGACCCCTTATAATCTTCCCATGGGTAAGATCTTATGTTGGTTTTCCATTCGCAATTGAATAGGAGACCATTGTAGTGCAGGTCTGCCCATGCGTTCCCATGTTTGTTTTGGCAGTACATTCACATCCAATCCGAGATCCAGGATTACTTGATCCATTTCATATTTTTTAATTTGCACAGTCAACCTCATTTCCCTTCCTGTGCGCAATGCATGCTTTCCAAGTTTTTGGACCACGCACGGTTCTCCTGACACTACACACCTAGTGATAAGTTCTATAGTCCTTTTACTGCCTTGCTGTCGTGTAGCAGTTTCATGCATGTCTCGAGAAAGGTAGTGAGGATTGAAGGATCCATCCTTGGTTCTAGTTGATTCTTACTACCTAAAGTGGAGGCCTCTATGAAGCTCTTCTTAGCTTCCATGAATGTCTCCTTTGCACATTCTAAATCAAATTCGGGATCCTTTGTAGGAGCCTTGCGAACCCACGCACTTGCTTCTGACTGCTTACCTTTATCATCGCTAGTGGTCATACCACTCCTGAGCATGATGTTTACATTCGAGTCTTCTTCTCATGGTCCAGACCTCATCATCTGCAAATTCTAAGTCGGAGGGGGCTCCAGTACCCCTTTTTCGCGCATCCTCGCTATCAATGAAACGAATTCTTCTGCCTCATGATCAAACTGAGTACAGTACAAACATGATGTCCTTGTCGGGTTTGTACAATCGCGGGCACAGTGCCCTGGCACTCCGTAATTGTAACAAATTAGTTGTTCGCGGCCCCTTCCTGGTCCCATTCCACCTTGACCTCGTCCGCACCCGTAAAATCCAGCGCGTGCCATTCCTACATTTGGGTCGAGGGCTCACATTTCGATCTGCACCCTATAGGCAGGAGTTTGATCCATCATTAGTTCATAGCTTCTGCAGGTGCATTCATCATGGCCTACCGACCTGCAGAAGTTACAAAACAATTGTTGGGACATCTGTGTATAGTTCTGCAATAGATGACAATTATCTGTTGTGTATTTTCCTCCTATCTAACAGATCGCACACCATAGTGCAGGCATCGTGCTGTGTCCTGCTTGCGCCTCAGGTCTTAATGGCATCGACCCTCCTCCTGTCAAGTAATTCGTAAACACTAAACAATGGTCCTTGTCATGCCCTTGGCCTTTGCATTTTATGCACCATACCTCCTCGCACGCCTCTGGTCGAGGTGTTTTGTCCTGTTTCCTACTTTACATCTCCAGAAAAGGGATTTTGCAGTTGTGCGTGGATTTGTTGGACTCCTAGACCAAGCTCCTTTATATGGGTCTCATGCAATCTCATTGCCATCTCCAAAGCTCCGGCCTAGGTGGAAATATTTTGCTGTGACAACACCATCCTTAGATGCAGTGTTAGTGATGCTACAAACCATGCACGATGTTGTCCATCCATCAAAGTCATATTGGCTTTCTGAATCATACCCTTCAGTCTTTGGTTCAGATCCTAGGGGGTCTCGCTTGGGAGCATCGCGATCTCCTTAAACCCGATAATTGATTGTGTCTCTGACTTTGGCCTGGTGAATTCCCTGTTCAATGCAGACTGGATTTCTACGATTCCCATGTTTTGATGATCATTAGAATGCTTGATGTACCATGTTAATGCACAATCCTGCAATGTGCTAACCAGCGTAGCCTTTTTGATATTGACATCCATGACTCCTTGTGCTTCCCATATCGCCCTTACTACGAGCTAGAATTGGTCCAGATCTTCATTCCATACTCCTCTAAATACTGGTTGTTTGATCGCACTTTCCATACTGAACTGTGGTGGTGGTGGAGGTAGGGTGGGTGGAGATGGAGGTGAGGGGGGTGAGATAGGTGGCAGTGTAGGTGGAGGTGGTAAGCACATAATTTTTTGCCTTATCAAACTGACCGCGCTTCTCATAGAAACTTTCGTGAGCTCTTCCTCACTTTCCTGTGAGGGTGAAATTAAGGGACTAGTTTCTAATTCTTCACTATCTCTGCTTCTGTAGATCTTCCCACTTTGTGTAGTCCCAAAAATTAATTTATTCATATCACCGACTTTTCACACAATAGCATCTTAATCCAAGTGTTCAAAGATTTAATATACTTACCTCGCGGTCCTTTGAGGAAGCGTCGCTTTGCCTCACTATATCTGATGGTCATATCTACCGTAAACTCAGTGATAAATCCTCTTATAATTAAGTCGAGCCAATGGTCCACATCTTGGGTGATCTTATCTCCTGATGCTTCTTGTCTGCGCACTAATTCCAGAGTCCACACGATTGGTTTGTCGAGCCTACACCTTCCTTGACTGTTTGCTAGCTTCGCAATCCACTCATACAACGCAGAAGGAAAGGATGCAAAGAAAATTTCATTGATTTCCATATATAAGTAGTGCTCCAACCATTGTTCCTTAGATACTCGTGGATTCCTGTTTTCCTGCACCACAAACTCGTGATTCTTCTTGTCCAACCACTCTTCAATTTCTTTCTTCATTGGATTCCGGTGACATGACATCAAACATCCCTTATGTAAATCCCGGTCCCAGCAACAGAACCATTTGTTGGCTTGTATGGGCCTAACCTAGGTTCAGAGATGATTTAGCCAAACAAATCCCAGTACTAATGGCCCTTTCTGCAACAGTCCACGGAGTGCGGACTGAGGTCTTACCCAAAGTAGTATGGGAGGGTGTTGGAACCAGGTTTCTACACCATAGAGATGTCTTATTGTTTTTAGTGGTCCGCAGATTAACCTTGTGCACATGTTACTACGCACACCTATCAGTACCTTGTAGCCTGAAATACTGCCTTTGCACAGTCCTGTTCAAGGCGTGATCCATGTTATTACCCAAGTCCTTATAGTAAACCCAATATTAATTAATTACTTACTTATCTGTGTGAGCCCAATTATACTTAACAATGTTCAGTATTATAAGTGTGCGTGATAAAAAAAATAGTATAAATGCCTAGAAAGTAATAGAACAATAGATACACAGTATTTGGAATCAAACTTCTCTTTATTATTCATCTTCTTGGGTTACAGACTCAACTTCACCCTGCGCACTCAGCTGCAAGGGTCCGCGCACTCAACTGTGGACTCTACTAGGCCTTTACGCACTAAGCTGCAGAGTCTCTTCCTACTACTATAACCGAAGACACTTAGACTTCTTCTCTACCTACTACTAGATCATTTACATTAATCCATCTCCCATTTTCCTCCTTCTCCTTACAACTTGGAGCCTCGCTCTATTTATACAATCCCATGGTCTGCAAACCATGGGTAGGCCGAAATGGCATTACATTACATTACAAAACTTAGGACGAACAACCTTATGACTCAACATACATTTTGCACTCTGCGCCTGCAATTCGTGGATTCTTACAACATCTTTCACCAAAACTTGGGCTTTGAGCCCCAAAACATGTTGTGGGGGGATTCACTGCCCAACATAACAGGTTTATCAATACCCTTTTTGTTTGAGGGATGTTGGTGCTCGTCTTGGCTATGTTACATTACAACCGTGTCACCTGACTGGTTATCAGATTAATGAATTATTTCTGTGTCCACTTCCTCAACCCGATCTGTAGCTTCTCCAGAAGGCAAAATTTCTGTGTGACCAAAATCCTTTTTGGATTGAGACTTGTTCAGGCTCCAGTCGAGTAATCACTCAGGTTGTATATATGTGCTCAAATTTGCAAGAATCAGGGCCATCCCCTCCCCAAATTCCTACAATAAATCATCTCAGGGGCTCCTAGGTGGTATTTGAGAAGGCCCTAGTTCATTTTCCGGTTCACCATCATCTTGAGAAAAGTATTGCACTTCCATTTGTTCTGGGTCAAAATCATGTTCTTCCTCCTATTCTGGTTCAGAATTGGGTTCTTCCTCCTGTTCAGGTTTAGAATTGCATTCTTGCTCCTGTTCTAGTTCAGAATTGTATTCGTCCTCCTGTTCAGGTTTAGATTCATGTACATCATTTAGACTAGATGGCTCTATCGGGCACTCGGTGCTACCGTGAGGATCTACAAAAGTAATCTGAAATGGATTTATCTTCACAAAATTCTTGTGCTTAGTAGGTCCTGTTATTGTACAAGAAGCTTTTTTCCTCTTCGGAATAGGGTTTTACTGTTCAATTTCTAAGGTTGCAGAATTTTGGACTATAGGGTCTGGCCTAATGTCTGGTGGGGTTATAAAATTATCCCAAGTTAAATCTTGCTGAGCAATACTGTGACTAATAATCCATCTAATCAACCCATGATGACTGACTACAGTATCGGGATATTTAGCCCGTCTTACTCTATCAGCTATATCATGCAACAATGAATTTAAGAAAAATGGCAAATTGACAGTAAGATTTTGCTTTAAAACGACTCAAATTTTAAGCTATTGTGGTTTTACAACATCCCGTCGACCATCACAAGTAATGTACTATTGGATGACACTCGCCAATTCGCACCATGGTTCTCCTAGAGGGGACGGTTGAATGCCCTTGCCTTTTCGGGTTAGCTCTTCACCTGCATCTTTGAAAATCTCCACTGCATCATGCAACATTACATGCTTTTCCAGCCATGTTGCTCCTTCTACCGACAACCTAGAAACCTCATTTATCACAACTTTCGATATTTTTATGCTTACACCTTTTACTTTGGACTGCCCATTCTGTAAGTGCTGTAAAAATTCAAGAGCAATTTCATTGTTAGGGGTCTGAAGCCTGGTGAAATATGAAATCCATCCCATGTGCACCGGAATTTCCCTGGCTCTGTCAGAAATTTCCAACACCGAGGTTTCTCGACAAACTAATTTTCCACCCATAATGCTCGAATTCTTCCAATATTCGCTTTACAATTTTCAAATATTAACACAACAAAAGCACAACAGAGAACAACAATTGCTTTGGTAAAATAAAACAACAAGTAGACATAACAACTAAATTTCGTAATGTCGAGTGGAATTTCCATTATAATTAATGATATTAACTCTAATACTATCATACTGCCACATGTCATTTGATCATGGGATATCATAGCAACATATCAAGTCCAGTAAGCGGAATAAATATAGTGCATGAAAAGGTGTAATGGGAATCGTCCCCCTCCTTAAAAACAGAGGTCACATATGACCAAGTAAACAGGGAAAGGGCTATTCTGACAGCAAGGCAAGGGAAAGAACAATATGACATTAAATGAAACAGAGTACGCATATAAATGATAGGACGACAAGAGGTATGGTTATAATGAGAGCGGAGTGTATAAAGATAATTATGAATAAAAGATAAGATGCTTGGATTGATGATGAGTTATGTGAGAAAAAAAGGACAATAATGTGCCAAAAAGATGCTCTGCTAATGGTATTCTAGCCGAGAATGATATGATTGATCGGAAAACAATTTCTCATGCGTAAAGGTTCAAAACAGGGAAAAATTAAGGAAATAACTTCTCTGATAAAAAGAAAGCATAAGAAGAGTGTATTATAGTAATTATTGACGATAAGATATAACTTCAATACCATAAGCAGAGCCTTTGCTGCCAGTAGACGTCCATAACCTCGGCAGGGTTGCTTTTTAACTCATATGAGCTAGGATCCTCAATTTATAAATGGAGAGTTACAGTGTTGTTCTACAGAAGAGATCAATATGCTGGCATGGTAACCAGATGACCACACTGCCATTCACTGAGATGTAGTGAAAGTGATTAGTCCGGCTCGTGACGAGACCTCTTGTTCCAAGGATATTTTGGCTATCCAATGGATCATAACCCTGGTGTGGTGGCCATAGTGGGAATGTCACTTTGCTATAACCTTATGAACATGGTAGGTTGGCTCGTAATGAGACCCCCTATCCTCCATATGAAAACAAAATTTTGTTGTTATTACACATTTTTATGATAAATAGTGGGAGGCTCAATACTCCTTAGAGCAGGGATGGTGGAAGAAGTTTAACATGTCAATCAAAAAAAGTATACCCATAGTATTATTTATTAAAGAAAGAGAAGATTATAACTAGGAACGGTGGAACCAACATGGTATTAAGATGATCAATCAGTATCAAGTACAATAGAAAGCTATACACCAAAGCAATATATAAATAACTATGTCCCTTTATTGAAAAGAGTCTATCATCAAGAAGTTGTCCTGTTAAAGATCATAACGTTAATGGTATTAAATCCCTTAATTAGAATCCATAAATTCTTGTTCTCATAAAAGTAGCGTACTTCATGCCTATTATAGACATATTTGGGCACTACAACCCCAATCACATATGTCCATAAACCAAGGGCTTCTAAGTCCATAAAAGTGTTGTTTCACACCCTAAAGGAACAAGGTCAGCTGATTACATCATCTCCCAGAAGTTCTCCATGGAAAACTGCTTAGAACTGGTCAAAACTAGACCGTACAGACTGGCTCAGTGCTAAGGGTACGATGCATCTCACCTACCACATCCAAAAAGTTGTGATGCATACTGAAAACCCCTTCTATAGGTGTGATGGGCGAGAGTAGACAAAATGGCAAAGACAATTTGCAAGGTGGATGATCATGGAATCTTCTAGAAACTTCTCCTGTGACACTTGCCTCTCTGAATTCGCCCAGGGATGAGTAAGAGATCTGAATCTCCAGTGAACGAAGAACAATCAAAGAGAGGACACTAACAAAATCCCAGAGCTGACTCACCCCCTGCAACATCTATATATGGATCCCTCATCTAAGAGATCCAGGAGGTGGAAATTTGATATCTTCTAAGGAAGTGCTATTGGTTTCCTGTGGAAACATCATAGTGTTGGGTGATCTAAGCTTTTCATGAGGTGAAGAAGGGATTTCATGCTGGGAGGATGACACTGGGTCAGATCAATGGGTTGTAATCCTCTCTTCTAATCTTTCTATCAATAAAGCTATTCAAGTTTTCCTCCACTTTCTTGTATGTTTCATGATATATGCATTTGTGTGGTCAATATATATCTGGTCCTATACTGTTTATGATTGTAGATCGTTGTACTTTGAAGGTATTATGCTACTTTGACTTTACACGTACTCTTTGAAGTGGGTAAGCAAGGAAGGAGCGGCAAAGATCTGTTAGAGGGGAGAAGGAACAAGTAAGGAACCAAGTGAAAGATCGAGGTTGGTATTCTTTGCTCCTATCCTATCTACTTCTCATAAAGGAAAACGAAAGTAACTTTACTTTGTTTGTTTCTAAGATAGCTAAACGTCTTAGTGGGACTAGCAGCTCTGCATGGACACTAGATTTCTCGATAATAAAATGGTGACTCTGCTGCGGAGCGAATAGCTTGTTTGCTTTATAAACTATAGACGGAGCCTAAAGTTAAGCCATCTAGCCTTCGAACTGCATTTGCTATGCAAGTGCAAAGTAGATCAATGTTGCTTCAGTCTATCTCGTGGTTTTGTTTATAAACTTAACAATTGATTGGCAAACATCTTAACTGCCCTGGTGGTGGCTCAAGTAACCTCATTAGATCAGCCCCTGTGATTTGCATTTACTGACTATCATTAGCTCAGCCTAAATCCCTGAACTAACTTCCAAACTGTGACCAAAAACCAAGTTGAAGTCTCGTCCCTTGACCATCACACCTTCTCCTCTTAGCAATATAGATGCATCGCACCTCCCATGTGCAGTAGTTGATATGCATCCCTGTTTCCCTGTGTTACAGGTGCAATGATCAGATAAGACTCTTTTTGCCTCCAGATTTTGGTTTTTTGTTCACTCTCTTCAGCGTTATTCCGGAGTTTGGTGTCTATGATCAGTATACCACTATGGAAACTCCCTTCCTTTGCATCATTCAGCCTCCATTGTATGAAGAATTGTGAATGTTTTTATGTATTGTTCGCCATTTACAATTCGCCTTTACAAAGAAGTAGCTTAGTCGAACTGTCGTCTTTTGATTTGGAAGTGTCGCAAGTGTCATTTTCAGTCAAAGAAAAGAATCCTACTATTCTTGATGGTCGATTACACTGTTACTCTTGTATTTGATTTTAATTAATAGTTTTTCAAGTGTCGAAAGCAATTTTCAATTCAAAATCGCAAAGTGTCGTCATTATCTTCCTTTTGTCTTTTGAAGAGAAAATTGTTAGTACTGTCGCTTTGAAAAGAAAATTCAAATTTGTACTTAGCATTCTTTTTGTCATTTATACCTTAAGAAAGCGGAAAACAAATACATGCATGTGCATTTGCATTTAAACTGCTTGTTGATTTTGATTTAGGACAATGCATCTAGTGTCTACTCTCTGCTCTATGTTGAAAGAATCCCGCTTCTCTTTCCTTAGTAGCTAGGTTTTTCATTGCAAAAATAAGAATAAACGATTGTTTATCATCTTAGATTTCATTTTAGGAATTGTATATCTACACCACGCAGTGAATCTTAAAGGTAAACTTCTTAAGAAATATCAACTGTAGAATAAATTCAATGAACATAAAAATGCTTTGGAACCTAACGCACAACATTTAGAAGTCTAGGATAGAGACGTATTATGGCGTCGTAAAGCCTGGCAACTATCACTTCCATCGTAGGTTGGGTGATTCCTCCTCTTTGAGACGACAAGTGCCAGTATGGACTTGTGCTCCCACGTACCGTCAAGTA
>APFE030407105.1:0-11546 GCA_000404065.3 Pinus taeda | reverse complement strand
CTCCTCTTTGAGACGACAAGTGCCAGTATGGACTTGTGCTCCCACGTACCGTCAAGTATATATTGGGAGACCACAATAAGCTATATCCTTTATCCTTAGGAAGCCATGTCTGCCACCCTATCGATTACAATGCATTGAACACAACATTCGGGAAGATTGATTGTTGTACCATAAAAAGTATTCTGCAGTTTTGCGATTCGTTTGGTAATCCCTCTGTGTAGATTTCCAGAGTAGTCTCTTTCATTCCTTTTCAGACTCCTTAAAGGAAAACGTCCATCTCAGCACTTGTCACTTCAGTCTCATTAAAAATCAAAGGCGACTAGAGTCATCTTTTGTTTTTTCTCGACTCTTAAAAATTGAAAAAACAAGTTGTATCAAAGCGTCTAAAATTTATTTTAATAGAAATAATATCACTATTCCCGCATTGGTCTTAGGTTGACAAAAATGGAGTCTACCAACCAAGGATTTCCCATTGGAGGAACTCCTAGTCCTTTCTCCTCTTAGGGAGATGTTGGGGCCACATTGTCAGTTCCAGGATTGACAATTGGCTTCCCAATATGGCTCTTCTCTACCTATGTTGTTCAGAACAGCGTGATTCCTGAACAATCAAGTCAGCAATTAGATGATACTAGAGTTACCCCCCAACATTCTACTTCATCCATTACTCCCTCTCCTCCTTCCTCTTCGCTTGATGAAGCTGGTAAAGCTAAAAATCAAGTAACTAAGAAGGAGAAGAAGGGGAAGGAGAAGAAAGAAAAGAAGAAGAAGGAGCCAAAGGAAAAAAGGGGCAACCACGCATCGTATAGTGAAAATCCACACACTACACAATCCAAGCCTAAATCTCCATGTGTCATTTGCAAAGGAGACCACTATCATCGAGATTGTCCTTGCATCCCTCGGATATTAAGGGACTGGTCTCCTCGTTTGCAGAATTTGGTGTCATCAACCTCTGATCATGTTGAAATACACCTTCAACTAGTGAAAGAAAAGTATTTGGACAGAAAAGGAAATGTAAATTTCCTTGTAAGATGTGTGAAGGCGATCACGTCGTTCACCATTGTCCCTTCCTAGATGAGGCTAAAAGAGTCTTGGATAACCATCCTGCTTCACTGCCACGGCTTCCTCCTGGATACAAGAAACCCTTGCTGAGTCCATCACTAGTTGAAAATCTGACTGACACGCCATTATGGTCGGTAGAAGTATCTATCATTGAAGATAAACCCTCTGAATCCACACCAGATGAAATTCAAAAGGTCGAGGCGGCAGTTGACCCGGTCTTGCCTTCAGAAGGTCTATCTTCAGATGATACAGTCACTGAAGAGAATGAGAACGACACCATTCAAATTCTTTTTGTAAACAAGGACTCCGATGAACATGGGGGGAATCTACCTGTTCCTTTATCATAGGAAGGAAGTTCATCAGAGTCGTATATGGCTGTCTATTCGGTCCCACCTCCAAGCAACCTAGTAGTTTCCTTTGATTGGAATCTACTAGGCAGACCCCGTTTACTGGCTAGTGTACCATTCTAAATCATTGTACAAGCTTACAGAATGGTCATGGTCGGTACCATAATAGATGAGGGGGCTTCTATGAGTATCCTTTCCTCGACTGCTTGGGAAGCGCTTGGTTCGCCGTCACTTCTGGCTAAGATGAGAAATCTGATAGGCTTCGACAAAGGAACCAGTCGACTGTTAAGGATCCTTCCAAATGTGCCTATTACTTTGAGAAGGAAAACCGTTTATATGAACATAATAGTAGTCCAAGGGCCTCTAGATTATAATATACTCCTTGGTCGTGACTATATTTATCGCATGGGAGCCATTGTCTCTTCACTCTTTCGAGTAATGTGTTTTCTGCATGAAGGCCAAGTGGTCCAGCTTGTAGACCGGATTTCATTCCCCGGCTCACACATAGCTAATGGTCAAATGCCATCCCTAAATGCTCTTTTCATGCAAGGAATGTCTCATCAATCTCTAGTGTGTCCACCTGAAGAACACGAGTAATTCATTGGTCATGACTAAAACCTAGGGGGCATGCACCCTTGTCTGCTTTGGCAGGAAAACCTTGGGTATAGGGTAGGTTTCCACGAAGGATATATGACTGGTTTGACACCCGCCCATATAAAATGATGGGATTAGACTGGAATAAGATAACTCTGTTAGAAGGTAGGCCTTTCTTGATAGAACAAATGTTTTGTCTGCAAATTGAAGGGTAACCTAGAAAAGGTAGGCCTTTCCTGAAAGAGCAAATGTTTTGTCTGCAAATTGAAAGGTAACCTCAAAACTCTACTTCGCTATACCTGGAGGCATGCAAACCTTTTGTGCACAAATGAAGAGTGACCTCTATAGTTCTGCTAACTTCAACTGCTTAAGTTGGGTGAGTGCCCGAATCGACCGTTCACCTTCGCAGGGGCCAAATGGCACCGACAAAGTAAAGGAAAAATTTTCCTACCTAACCTTAGTGGTTAACTAACCCCTAGGACAGTAGTTGGTGATTCCTAGCTTGCATGCGAAAGGATACAGAGCAAATCTTGGAAAGGAGAAAGCTCCATAAAAATGGAATCTATCGATGAGATGTCCTTCTTATATGACTGGCACGAGCAATTTTTATGTGAAGTTCAAGCTCGTTAAAAATTAAACCTAAGCAATGAGCAAATGTTTCCCCCAAAGTTTAAGCTCATTAAAAAATGAACCAATCTCAGGAAAATAACCATTGTAACGCATTATAATAAGCTTTTGAGCCTTCGTCGTGTTCTCATCATCACCTCCACTCTGTTTTAGCCGATCATACGCCTCCATTTGATTGTTTACCCTTTTTTAGGAACATCTCTGAGGAGTGATTATGTTAGCCATCCTTGTGACACTGTCGTGATTGGAAAATTCCAAACCTTAACTGGAATCAGCTGCTACCCGAAATTATCACTCGTTCCTCAAAAAACGAGTCTCCTTTAATCTCTTTTCATCTGACTCGTAAAATCTGAAAATATTGTCGAGCGATTGGCCTCTCCAGCTCGTTAAATCTACCGAAAGTGCTATCCCTCCTATAGATTTTAATCTTTTTTGGCCTGAGGGATTATTACACAAAAATATCGAGTGCTTGTCTTGTTCGGCTCATTAAAACTATAAAAAATTCATCCCTTTTATATTATTTTATACTTTTTCAGACTTAAGGGATTATATGATGAAAAATGATTATTGGAGTTTCCTTTCCATCCCTTTTCAAACTCTCTAAAATTGAAAAATAACCAAGTTATTATTGTCGTTAAACTCGTTAAAATAAATAGCGACAAACTTGTCCATATAGATGAGAACGAGTTTCACTGTCACTAGGCTTGTTAAAACATAGTGACGGGTTCGCCCGAAGGGAGAATTATATAACAAGCATATGTTATCCTCCTCGAGCTTGATAAAAATAAAGAGGCACTGGTCAGCAATGACTGGGGAAAATTGGGAAGAAAAATTGAAGAAACTTTATTAGTAGCAAGTCACTCTTGAACATGACACTTTCACTCCACATCCGAGTCGGGTTGGGTTATTCCGTTCACTAGTCATATCACCATTGGTCCATCGTACCATCCATCTTTGAGGTTAACACTACCAATCCATTTTAGTGTCGCCATTATATTCAAGAGAATTTGCTGAGAGAATTCAACTGTGTCTCATCCGTTGCAATACATTCACGCTCCATTCTTTCATGATTGCCACCCTGAACCTTGTATCATCAGATCATTTTCACCTCCACAAAATCATTTACTCCGTTCTGTGTCGTAGATGTGGGATTCATTAAGGCCCTCCTACGATGGGTCACTTCTTGTCGACGTTGGCTCATTATCTGAGAGGTCGACCTAGGAACAACCCTTTCAGTACTTTGAAGCTTGCATGCCTCAATGGCAAGTTTCTCACTTCCAGCGATAGGTTTACATCAATGGCCTTCAACCGAAAGATTTTACGTGCTGTTCGACGCCAAGTCCCATTTTCACACCATGTGAATTGTATCATCGTACCTTGAGGGTCATCATCATTATCAATGATCCTCTTGCGCCTGTTAAAATCTTACATCATTGGCTGGTAACGAGGCGATGTCTTTCTATGTTCAACTCCAAAACATCTTTCACATGGAACGACTTGTAATTCAAGCAAAGATTTAACGAGTTTAAAGACCCCAGATCTAGTTTCATCCATCCATGCTGTGATATATTCAGGGAAATAAAGACATCAAATGTACATCATTGCCGAACATATGATCATCTGAATAAAAGGATGATGACATTGTTTGAATCATCAGTCTGCTAGATAGGCAGTTGTATGTCTTATGTACATGGAAATGAATTTATAAAGCTGAGCATGGGAATGCCCACCACAGCTAGATCGTGAAAAAATTATGAAGATAATTTATTGTTTTTTATCTTATTACAGGTCGCCTTCCAGCTCGAAAAAACTTCAGATCCTCATGATAAAGCATTTCACCCGACATCAAAATATTAACGACCTCATTCTTTAGGGGGAAATTGTTATAGACATTTTTGGGCATTGTGACCCCAATAATATATGTCCATAAACCAAGGGCTTCTAAGTCCCTGAAAGTGTTGCTTCACACCCTAAAGAAGCAAGGTGAACTGATTACATCATCTCCTAGAAGTTCTCCATGGAAAACTACTCAGAACTGGTCCAAACTTGACCATACAGGCTGCTGAGTGCTAAGGGTGCGATGCATCTCACCTACTCAGTGCAAAAAATGCGATGCATATTGGAAAGCCCTTTTATAGGGTGCGATGAGCGAGAGTAGACAAATGGCAAAGAGAGTTTGCAAGGTGGATGGTCATGGAATCTTCCAGAGACTTCTCCTGTGACACTTGCCTCTCTGAATTCACCCAGGGATGAGTAAGAGATCATGAATCTCCAAGTGGGACCAAGAACTATCAAAGAGAGGACACTAATCAAAAACCCAGTAGCTGACTCACCCCCTGCAAACATCTATACATGGATCCCTCATCACAGAGATCCAGGGCTAGAATCTTGTATTTTGTAAGGAAGCGTTGTTGGTTTCTTGGTGAAATATCATAGTGTTGGGTGATCTAAGCTTTTCATGAGGTGAAGAAGGCTTTCATGCTAAGAGGATGATGCTAGGTCAGAAAAATGGGTTGTAATCCTCTTTGCTATTCTTGATATTAATAAAGCTATTCAAGTTTTCCTCCACATTCTTGCATGTTTGATGATATATGCATTTCTGTGGTCAATATATATCTGGTCCTATATTGTTTATGATTGTAGATCTATGTTCTTCGATAGTACTATGCTACTTTGACTCTATAGGTGCTCTCTGAAGCTGGGTAAGCGAAGAAGGAGCGACAAAGATCTGTCAGAGGGGAGAGGAATCAAGCAAGGAACCAAGCGCAAGACTGTGGTTGGTGTCCTTTGCTTCCCTCTTATTTACTTCTCATAAATGAAAGCAAAAGTAGTTTTGGTTTGTTTGTATCTAAGATAGCTACCCATCTTAGTGGGACTAGCAGCTCCCAGTGGACACTAGATTTCCCGATAACACTTCGGAGAACCAGGTTGTCCTTCCCTACAATACTACTTTCATGAAGATAAATCTAAGAGCACTAATTAACAATGGTTTATGATGCAGAAGATGTAAAAGAAGAGGCTCCTAACTAAGGAGGTCCAAATTGTCCTTTTTCACAATCCTACTATATCACAATCATCATTACTTCAAACCAGAAATGTAGAAATAACTTCAAATAAGAAATGGAGAATGAAAAACAAAGAAAGAGTAGACCACACTGATACCACTAATCTATATTTAAACAAGAATGCAAAATATTACATATATAATCATAAATATGGAGATGCAACAGAAATGACAGTTCATTTCATTAATATGAAATACTAAAATATGCTTACAAACAGAATGGAAATAAGACTAGCTCGGGCGATGGTAGCCTATCTATGAGAAGAGATGTGGCAGCTACATGCATCTAAAATGTGTTACAATGAGTCTCAAAGGCCTATTTAATATTGAGAAACAATGGAAAACCCTAAACATCCAAAAACCTAACCCTAGGAGATGAAGCGCCAAACTATGGGCCCCATTTGGGTAAATTCGTACATCAACTTACCGAGGTCATAACTTTGGCATACGATCTCCATTTGACGGGCACATTACCTTATTAAAAATATCTATTTGAGGAATACAACTTTTGAATGACCAACATCGGTCGATGACCCATGTTGGTCCCGATTTTCCCAAAAAACATTGTTTAGGGCCTCAAAATGACTCTCGAAGTTCACGACCTGAAAAACTGCCAAAAATAGCAAATTGTGCTGAAATTAAGGAGACTGAAAAAATGAAAGAAACAATCGTGGGAGTCCAAGTGGACTAGGCGGGTGGCCACCAATATCCACTTGGATCAAGTTCTCCCGCCGAGCTCTCCCAACTCCCAAACGATGGTGACGATGGAGGGTTTTTCCTTACAACTTAGGAAATGGCAATCAAGGTCTCACTTGACCTAGCTTGACGTATATCTGTGACACAGTTTGAGCCTTCCACTGGTCCTTACCAGCTGAGGAACCTAGCTCTTGGCAAGCACATCGTATCAACCCATTTCTTTGTTTCTCCTGCTAAATTTTTCAGAAAGGAGAAAATACCAACCCCCTACTCTTCCCTGAATTCCTTTTTTTAAAGGGAATCCCTTGGAATAAGGAGTAACTGTTTTCTCCAACTGTCTTAAGAGTTATGAACTCTTATGGTCCTCAATAAGTTTTCCTCTACTCAAATAACACACATTCTTGTAAATCCTAATCATTGGCTTTAAATAAGAATTAAAAATTCTTTCCTAACTCAATTAGATCTTTAACTAACCAAACAACCTATCAAATTCCATAAAAGGTAATTACTTAACAATTAAACATGTTTGTAAAAGATAGAAATAAAACCAAAGTAACTCAGAGTGTTATAATATATATAAATATATATAATTTTATTTTGAAAATTATTTTTAACTTTATTCTTAATGTTTAAATCATTTCTTTTATAAGTATTATATCATATTTTCTTTTATCAGTATTTATCCTAATTTTCTTTTAATCAATTTTTAGCATCTATTATTTTTTCACAATCTATTTTTAAAATATTCATTTATTATGATATAAAAGTATAAATATAAATTAAATGTAACAAAAATTCAATACCTTCTATCATGAAGAAGTCAAACAACAATCCAGGAAACAATCAAATTGGACATAACTCGGTTTCTTAATGAGCTAAGGTCCATTTGCCAACTAGTTTAAACGTAAATTGTCAAAGGAATAAAAACAGTCAAATTAGACATAACTAGGTCTTAACGAGCTAAGTTCTTTTTGCTAACTAGTTTAAACATAAATTGTCAAAAGAATGGGTGATATGGAGAATGTTTCTTAGGTCCAATTATATGGTTTAAGTTTCTAGAGCCTTCATTAATTGTTTTATTAGGTAATTATTTTACCTAATAAAATAATGGTAAAGAATATACTAAGTGAAATGTACTTATTCTAGTTAAAAAAAATACTAATTTAAATATAAATTAAAAAAAGGTTAATTCATATTCACTTACACAAAGTAATATAAATTCAAAATTATTTTTTTCATAATTATTTATTATTATATTTTTCCCACCATGTATCTTTACAAATATATTAGTAAAATATAAAAATATAAATGAAAAATAGTTGTAACAAAATACCAATACTTTAACCATGAAAAAGTTTAAGGAAAAACCAAATCCTAATAATTAAATTAGGAAGAAGGATACTAAGGCAGAGGAATTTCCCAGACAATCAAAAGTGGTCCAATCTGGGCAAAAGAAATTGAAAAAATCTTGTAGTAGACCTCTTTGAATCATGTTTTCTATGGTGGAAATAGATTCAACATCATCAAATAACAGATGTTACTTGGATAAACAAAAATCCATTTTAATTTCTATGATTTTCCCAACAAAAAAATGTAAATCCATTTAAATTTCTATATTTTCCCAACAAAAAAACAATCTATTTAGTAGACTACTGCTCAAATTAGGCATATAACCTCTCAATAGGTTAAGTTCCCCCTTCCAACTAATTTAAATATAAATTAAATACCTTAATTATTTGTTAAAAGTTTCGTTTTAATTTAAAAGTTACTTTATTATTTTTTGGGTTTAACATTAATAATGGTAGCCTCTCAGTGAGTTAAGGTCCCCTTTCCAACTAATTTAAATATATATTAAATACCTTAATTATTTGTTGAAAGTTTCATTTTAATTTAAAGTTTACATTATTATTTTTTGAGTTTGACATAATAATGTTAGCCTCTCAATGGGTTAAGGTCACTTTCCAACTAATTTAAATATAAATTAAATAAGTTAATTATTTGTTAAAAGTTCATTTTAATTTAAAAGCTGGGTTATTATTTTTTGGGTTTGACATTAATAATGTTAGTATATAATTTTTCAAAGATATTAATATACATTATTTTTAAGTTCAATTTAATTTAAAAGTTAATTATTAATTTTGGTTGATATTAATAATGTTAATTATAAAAATATCTTGTTAGATCTAAGACTTTTGTGATCCATATTACAAATATAAGTCTTTTGGATTAATCACATCATTAGGATTTCCTCGATGTTTGAACCAACTAATGTGGTTTATCCTCAAGACAAGGTTCAAAACGTGGACCAAATCTGAACGATATGATTAATCTCAAAGATTTATATCTATATAAATATCTTTCAAATGTATTAATATACATTTAATTTTAAAGGTAAGGATTATAATTTTTGCTTTTTTATTGATTAAAATGGTTAACATTAGTTTTATATGTTTAAATAATTCAAGTTTGAAGGTTTTTCTTAAGGAATTGTCTTTAGTTTGATTTTTTGTACTTTCTAGTGCTCAATCTTGTGGAAAATTTTGAGGTTAAATTTAGATTTGTGTCATTTAAACTAGTTTTTTTGCTGTATATATGGATTAAGCAAAAACCCCCTAGGCCACTTCAATTGTGCAGGGGTTACCCATCAAACTTGTGATTTCAAAAAATTCGTGCCCGATTTTAAAGAAATTAGACAACAAAAACCCACTGAAAAAAGCTTCCAAAAGTTCTCACTAAAGACAACTCCTTTTTTTAATGGTGTTTTTTTTATTTCATTAATATTATAAATAAATATCATTGGTGTATAAACTTTAATCTACAAACTTATCATAATATTGAGAAACAATGGAAAACCCTAAAGATCCAAAACCTAACCCTAGGAAATGAAGCTCCAAACTATGTTGGTACATCAACTTCCTTAGGTAGTAACATTGGCATACTATCTCCATTTGATGTGCACAATAACTGCACAATAACTCGTTAAAACTATCTATCCGAGGAATACAACTTTTGAATGACCAACATCGGTCAATGACATGTTGGTGCCGAACATGTTGGTGTCGATTTTCCTAAAAAACATTGTTTAGGGCCTCAAAACGGCTCTCGAAGTTCAGACCTAAAAAACTACCAAAAATAGTAAATTGTGCTACAATTAAGGAAACTAAAAAAATGAAAGAAACAATGGTGGGGGTCCAAGTGGAATAGGCGGGTGGCCACCAATATCCACCTAGATCAAGTTCTCCCTCCGAGCTCTCCCAACTCCCAAACGATGGTGACAATGGAGGGTTTTTCCTTACAACTTAGTCAATGGAAATCAGGGTCTCACTTGACCCAGCTTGACATATATATATGACATAGTTTCCTTCCACTTGCCCTTACGAGCTTAGGAACCTAGCTCTTGGGCATCACATCACATCAACCCATTTCTTTGTTTCTCCTGCTAACTTTTTCAGAAAGGAGAAAATATCAACCCCCTCCTCTTCTCTGAATTCCTTTTTTTAAAGGGAATCCCTTGGAATAAGGAGTAACTCATTCCTCCAACTGTCTTGGGAGTTAGGAACTCTTGTGGTCCTCCATGAGTTTTCCTTTGCTCAAATAACACACATTCCTGTAAATCCTAATCATTGGCTTTAGATAAGAATTAAAAAGTATTTCGTAACTCAATTAGGTCTTTAACTAACCAAACAACCTATCAACTTCCATAAAAAGTAATTACGTAATAATTAAACATATTTGTAAAAAATAGAAATAAAACAAAGATAACTGAAGGTGTTACAAAATATATATATATATATATAATATATATAATATATATATATATATATAAATTATTTTTAACTTAAATTCTTAAATGTAATATCATTTCTTTTTATAATATTTATCATTGTTTTCTTTTATCATAATTTTTAACATCAATTAATTTTCACAATCTATTTTTAAAAATATTCATTTACATGATATAAAAGTATAAATAAAAGGTAAATTAAATATAGCAAAAATTCAATACCTTCATCGTGAAGAAGTCAAACAAGAATCCAAGAAACAATCAAATTGTACATAACTCGATTTCTTAATGAGCTAAGGTCCATTTTCCAACTAGCTTAAATGTAAATTTTCAAAGGAATAGAAACAATCAAATTGGACATAACTAGGTTTCTTAACGAGCTAAGTTATTTTTGCTAACCGTTTAAACATAAATGGTCAAAAGAATGAGTGATATGGAAAATGTTTCTTAGCTCTAATTATATGGTTCTTAGGTCGAATTATCTGGTTTAAGTTTCTAGCGATAGTTGTAAGTTAGCTTTTGTAATATTTATAAAATAATTGTTTTATTAGGGAATTATTACCTAATAAAATAATGGTAATCAATGTACATTGCAATTAAAGGAAAAAAAAAATATAAAATAAATAAAATTAATAAAAAAATAAAAAAAGTTATTTAATATTCATCTACACAACTAACATAAATTCAAAATTATTTTCTTTCATAATTATTTATTATTATATTTTTTCCACCATCTATCTTTACAAATCTATATTAACAAAAAGTAAAAATATAAATGAAAAATGGATGTAACAAAATATCAATACTTTAATTATGAAAAAGTCAAGGAAAACTCAAGCCTAACAATCAAATTGGGAAGAAGGATACTAAGGCAGAGGAATTGCCTAGAGAGTTAAAAGTGGTCCGAATCTGGTGAAAAAAAAATTCAAAAAATCTTGTAGTAGACCTCTTTGGATCATGTTTTAGATAGTGGAAATAGATACAACATCATCAAATGACAATTGTTACATGGATTTACAAAAATCCATTTTAATTTTGATGATTTTCCCAAAAAAAACAATGTGTTTAGACTATTGCTAAAATTAGGCATAGAACCTCTCAATAGGTTAAGGTCCCCCTTCCAACTAATTTAAATATAAATTAAATACCTTAATTATTTGTTAAAAGTTTGTTTTGATTTAAAGGTTATATTATTATTTTTTGGGGTTGACATTAATAATATTAGCCTTTCAATGGGTTAAGGTCCCCTTTCCAATTAATTTAAATATAAATTAAATACGTTAATTATTTGTTGAAAGTTTCATTTTAAATTAGAGGTTACATTATTATTTTTTGAGTTTTACATTAATAATGTTAGCCTCTCAATGGATTAAGG
>APFE030407103.1:0-11566 GCA_000404065.3 Pinus taeda | reverse complement strand
CAACTTTTGAATGAGTTCCCACACTTATTCATCATTCTTCCATTCATCCCTTGCTTTGTTTAGCTAATCTGGTTGGATAATAGAAATCGCACAAAGAAATGCTTCCACATCTGCATCCTTTCTTGAGAGTGCATCTGCAACAACATTTTGCTTCATTTTTTTGTATACGATTTCAAAGTCATAACCCAACATCTTTGTGACCCATTTTTGCTACTCTTCTAAAGATAATCTCTATTCTAAAAAGTATTTAGTACTATCATGATCTATTTTTACCTTGTAATGTCTTACCATTAGTTAAGGTCTCCATTTCACAATTGCATGTAGTATTTCTAACATTTCGTTCTCATAAATAGCTTAGTGTAAATACTTTCCTTTGATTAGACGACTTTTGAAAGCAATGGGTCTTTCTTCTTGCATTAAAGCAACACCAATTCCATTTCTTCAGGCATCACATTCCACAATAAAGGTTTTTTTGAAGTCTGGTGTAGCTAAGACTGGTGCTTCGTACATTGCCTCTTTAAGATGTTCAAAGGCCTTTGTTGTTTTTGGAGTCCAAGAAAATGGATCTTTTTTCAGTACTATTGTTAGAGGTGTTGCTATTCTCCCATAATTCTTAACAAACTTGCGATAATACCTTGTTAACTCGTGAAATCCTTTCAGATGCTTTACGGATGTGGGGATTTTTCCATTCCTTAATGGCTTTAATTTTTCTAGGGTATACCGTAACAACTCCATGAGATACAGTATGACCCAAATATTCCACCTCTTGTACTCCAAAGAAACATTTGGAGGTATTTTCATATAATTGTTTCTCCTCCAATAGTTTGAGCACTTTGTCAACATGTTGAACATGATCCTTCCAAGGCTTTTTGTAGATTAGTATATCATCAAAAAATACTAACAAAAATTTTCTAAGGAAGGGTTTGAAAATGGAATTCATCAAACCTTGAAATGTATAAGGTGCATTGGTGAGGCGAATTAGCATGACGATAAATTCATAATGACCCTCATGAATTCTAAATTTTGTTTTCAAAATGTCTTTAGTCTTCATTCTAATTTCATGATATACTGAACAAAGGTCGAACTTGTTGAGCTAAATTTCTCCATGCAATTCATCCAATAATTCATCAATGACAAGAATGGGAAATTTATCTTTAATAGTGAGCTTGTTGAGCTCCCTATAACGTATACACATGTGCCATGATCCATCCTTCTTGTGCACCAATACCACTAGAGCATAGAGATAACTTTGACTAGGTTGAACTATACTAGCCTCTAGCATTTCCACCACCATACGTTCAATTTCACTCTTTTGGGCATAGGGATATATGTAAGGCCTAATGTTTGGAGGAACACTTCCTAGAATCAAATCAATACCATAATCGTGATCATGAATAGGCTAGAGGCCTTTGGGAGTCTCGAATACCTTGGAATGATTATCCAAGATTTTTTGGAGATATGGAGAAATAGATTATTTTCATGTGGGAACCTCTAGTGAACATAATTGTGTAATTACATGTCATTGTTTTTTCTTTAGAAGCTTTTTCATGACGTTAGAGCTGATTATATTTCTTAGTTTTCTTGTGATACCCCTTAATTAAACTTCCTTTCCTTCTGAAAAAGATTTCAAGAAAAGTTCGTGAAAATTCAAATTTATCGTACCCAAAGATTGTAGCCATTGGGATCCTAGTACAGCATTAGCACCACCCATTCTAATGGAAATAATTTGACTATCCAACACATATTCTCCCATGGATAGCTTGATACTATAGAACTTTCCAAAGAAATTTATGGTTCCCCCATTTGCAGCCATGACTTGACTCTCTAGTGTTGGATATAGGAAGCAATTCAATTCCTTGGCTATTTTATAATGAATAAAATTTTGGGTACTACCTAAATCAATCAACACTTTTACCTTTTTCTTCTTGATGTGTCCTTCTATCTTGATAGTTTGAGGAGTGGTAATTCAACCAATGCATTACAATATATGCTCGAGGTCATTTCTTCTTTCTCTAGGGTTTGTTCCTAGTGTGTATCCTCTTCATTTGATATTTCTTGTTCCTTTTCTTCCTCCTCTTCACAACCTATGTAAAATAATTTCTTCTCGACACACTTATGACCTTTATTGTATTTTCTATCACAACTGTAACAAATCCCTTTTGCTCCTTTTTCTTCCAATTTTTGTGGTGTCAGCATTGTAGGTTGTGGAAGGCTAGGGGCAATTACACTTCCATATTTATAGTTGTGAGTGGTAGGCTTCCTTGCTTCCATAATTTTGCTTTTAATTTTTCTTGCCAGCCTGAATGCATTCTCTAATGAATCAGGTTCCCAAAGGAAAACCTCATGTTGGACATTATCCTTTAAAGTCCCTATGAAAACATCAATCCTATGCTCCTCTGGAATATCTTTTACCCTTATATTCAATTTTTGGAAGTCCTCAATGTACTGCACCATTGGACCCTTTTGTTTGAGATTTATTAATTGGCTAAAAAAGGTGTTTCTTTTTGTATCCTCATAATGTGCTATCATTTATTCCATAAAAATTGGCCAAGTGAAAATTTATTTATGAGAGAAAAGCCATTGATACTATACAAACTGATTAGGTTCCAAATATAAAGTTGCAATGTGTACCTTTTGTGTGTTTTTCACATTATGAAGATTGAAATATTGCTCCATCTGTAGTATCCATGTTACGAGATCATTTCCATCAAAATTCCTTATATCAATATTTGGAACATGTTGGGTCTTTGATCCAATGTTAGAGTCTATGAAATCATGACTAACATTTATTTTGTTATCATCATGAGTTTCCTTTACTACCCTTTCGCCATTAGTAAGCATTCCTTGTAGCCACTTTGTCAAATCTCTATTCAAATATTCCATGTTTCCTTTAATTTTTTCTTCTATACCATCCATATTAGCTTCCATTCCATTCTTTAAACCATCCATCTTGGCTTTAGTGACCTTTTGTTAGAGAGAAATTTGTTGTACTTGGTCTCATAATTTTGATATATCACGATGCATTTCTTCCTCTTCTTCATGTGTCATAGTAGAGATTTTAGGTTGCTTACTGGGTGTTTCCATTTTATTTCTTTGGGTCATCAATGAATGATAATTATGCTTCACAATTCCCTTTGAATAACTTCAAACTACTTTCTCAAACAAAACTTGTACAAATTTAAAAAAAAAAAAATCGCTTTGTATGAACTTGATCTTGAAACACCTGTCACTCTATAATTTCGGATCCTCAAAATCTAAAATTGTGGCTTGTTATATCCCTCTGTGTCCTCTTTCCAACCCTGCAATTATGATCTCGATTGGATTCTCCAAGAAAGAGTTATGTCCAATCTCCCTCGATCACCTAATTATAGACTAGTTCAGTAGAGCGAACTTGTATGATGTGCCACGTGTCACTATTTTGACCTTAGGCTCTTAACATTATACCCAAAAAACTACAATATATCCTAATTCTATTCCTTGTTATAAAATTTGAATATTATTCTCAGAGATAAAGTTATGACAAGTTTCCCAAGATGACATGTTTGCGATTGAATTGGGAGACTGCAAAAACCCTAACTTCCTCAGTTCATAGCTCTGACAATATAACGATACAAGATCTGAAATTCAGTGATGAGGTTCACCCAGATTTAAGCTCAAATGGGTTTTAATTTAATCTTCTACAAATTCGTATAAAATTTTTTTTAGTGAAAATGCCACGATGACCTGTTTGAAGCACCAAAACCCTAAAATCCAAAGCTCTGATACCAATTGTTATGCAACCATCTCATAAAATAGAATAAAGAGATAGATCAATGACTTAAAATGTAGCCTCTTCCAGGGGGAAACTTCCTTTACATTACACAAATGAACAATTCTTGAATGATACAAATGACAAGACCTCCTTTCTATGTATAGGAGTCTAAGGGGTCACAATATAATGAGAGCCAGCATAACAATAATAATGTAAGGGCACAACAATAACAATAGTGGGATTCTATGGGGCACAACAATAAAAGTATGGGTAAAACACAGGCACAACAATAACAATAAGGGGAAAAATGACAATAATAATAAGGGAATACACTAGTCTTATAGGGACCTAACAGTGACTTACCATTCCTTATCAACCATACCCACAATGTAGGGTGGGCCATCATCGACAGAGCATGTGGATGGTGGTGATCACATTGTAAGTGATTTTGGATACAGCAGCCGAGAGGCACCGATGGAAGATGAAGCTTTGCTTTGATCCATCTCTTCTTGTCACTGTGATTGTCCCTAATATCATAGTTTAAGGTTTGATTTTTAATTTTTTTCTTAATATTTGAAGTTATTCTTCTTTAATGATTATCTTTGTTAGGTGTAAAAAGGGTTCTTTCTAACAGTTCCTTACTCTGTTATTTTTCATATTTGATTTGAAAACCCCATTGATTTATCAAAAAGGGTTTCAAGTTTCATACACAGTAAACCCTTCTTCTTTAAAATTTTATTTCAATCCCTTATTCTAATTGTTACATATTTTTACCTACTTCGCATTCTTCCCCTTCCTCCTCTCTCATATTGTTGGGAATCTTCTCCTCTTCATCTCCATAGTCTACTGAGCCTCCCAAATATCTATTGTTCCTGACTATATTGCCCATACCCATCTACCTAACCCAAGGAATTCTATTATTAGTGATCTCCCAAGCCTCCAATTTATAGAAAACTTCATGGTATTTGCAAGTGTGAATGGATCTAGGTCTTCATTTGTCAATTGCTTTGTTTTCCTCCTAACATTACATTTTAGCCTTAGTGGATAGGAGGCAAGGATCTGTTCAAATAAAAACAATGCTTTCTTAGAAGAAACCAATGACGACTTAGCTTCAAGTTTCTACATACACTAGAGAACTCACAAATCATGCAAATGAATGTGACCCAAGCATATAAGATCCTCCTATGAAATTTCTACAAGTTCAATTATTATTTTCTTTATCTATTTTCTAGCTGACCAATAAGATTATAGCCCTTTTGAAGTTTTTTTTTCCAGATACTATTTACATCCTACCTTAGACCTATGATCAAAATATCTAATATAGATCTATGTTTTGAACAAATGCTATAGTATAAGGTAGCAGGTGTGTAGAGTTTGCCAAACTATTGAATAGTAAATATATAACACTTTGGCATGCTAAATAATGAATTGTTACGTAATAATAGTATGATTAGAGTGACATTTGAGGAACTTCCATAACCATGTCATATGATATTTAAATATATTGACACTTTCAATTCTACTATTTTAGGAGATTTTTTGGGCAATCCAAATGCATGTTCTAGTCATCGATCTTTTGGTAGTCCAATTGACCACATTTTGCCACTAGCACACATAATATTCAAATTAAGTTAAACTAGACTAGTGTCAAAATAGAATTACAGTACTCTAGGCTTGCCGCTACTTTGTCCTCTGTCTTAAGAATTTCCACATGTTAATCGTATAGCATTTGAAGTGGGTGAGTTTCTATTTGGTGACGGTGAATGAAACAAACTAAGAAAAAGGTTTGGTTCAAAACTTCAACGTATCACACCTCGTGCATCCATGATCTACAAAATCCATAATTTGTTGATACTACAAGATGCATAATTCAAGTCTTTATCATATGAAATAGACTAAAAGGCCTTGAGTTTGAAGAGAGATATGGAATAATGATAATTGTGCACATTGCAAAGAATAATCTACATTCCCCATTCACTATGATTAGGTTTTCTTAGCATTTACAAGACAAAAAATAAATCCTAACTACAATTCCAAAATGCAACCTGAACCCTGCGAGAGAATATGTTATAATTTCAACAAAATCATGTAAGGTTTACATACCTAAATTTTTCTAAGAGATACATGTGAAGCATTAGAAATAATCTAATAATGTCTGCCTCCTTTCTTTGAATCAAAAACCCCTTCTTTGGATGACATTCCTATTATTATGAAATAAATAGAAAACCTTTTTGTTAAGAAGACAGTACCAGACCAATCAAGTGTGAAAACATATAGAACATAAATCGACCTTCATTCCTAGTTTTTCCTGGATCATTGGGATTTATATGCTCACCCCACACAAGTGATTTTCCACCAGGAACATCATCTCCCTTAAATGATTCTACAAACTCTTCATACAAATGAGCTACTTCTTCATCTCCTCTTTGAATCCTCAAAAAGATGATAAAAATTAGTATAGTGGCTAAATAACGTATTACACACATATGAATCCTTTGGAATGAGTTAATTTGTGAAATGTCCATAAATTTTTAATATATTCTTTGCTTCATGTCATTCTCTATCTTTTTGAAAAGGGGTCTTCTTTCAAATCAATTAAAATGAATTCATCTTCTCATTAGACAATACCTACTACAAGAAAAAAAATGTCAATCATTGATTTTGGCATTGAAATTAAAAAGATAAGTCATTAAATTCCATGATTTCATGTAAAACAATGTACTAACATATCTTGACCAATATTGATTTCAATATATGGCACCTTCAATAGGGGAAAAAGTATTGGTGTTTGAAATGTAATTAGTTCTGAAATATCAGTTTTAAACTTCTAGGAAACAAGAAAATGATATATCTAGATATAGAGGTATGGGTAAGAAGAATATTTATACACATGCATATTGTTATATAGCTAAGAGACTTAAATTTTTCATTTTTTAGTAGAAATTTCCTTTATTCTAGTTTCAAATTGTTAGTTCTGCCAACACCTATTTTACATATGACAACATTTGCAGTATGGAACAGGAATTTCCATCCTCAAAACTCCCAGGAAATGTTTGTGAATAATTTCCTAGGTAGGAAACTTCTAGGGAAATATCCCTAAAAGTTACATAATACTTTCCATACATATTCCATAATAGACGCATTCCCTTTATAGAAAAAAGTATAGTCAAAATTCTTGGTTTCATAGATTTCAAGCACTTTATTCTTCATGCATTTTCAACTTTATCATGTATTCTGTCACATCTGATATTTCTTCTGTAGACTCATCTAGTTATATATAAGCGAGTTGTTCTTCTATGAGAGGGTTGCCATCAAGTACAACACATGCATCATAATGCCAACATAAAGATGCAATGATTTTAGTGTACGTGTTAATTTGCGATCTGATGTAAGTAGATGGATGTTGTGCATTATTCTCAAAGTAATTAAATTAATGGTGTGTATTTATTTCAGTGTATGCATACAGTAATTACTGTTGCTAGTCATTTATTTATGTGTTATAGTATTCATTAGCCTAGATCCATATTAAATAGAAATGAACAACAAAGAGCCGAGATCCATCATTATCAATGTAAATCCATCTTAAATAGAAATGAACAACAAAGAGCAACTTGACAAAGAAAGACATAAGAAATGACAATTATTAAGGAGTGTCAGCAACAAAGGGAGGAGCAAAGAATATATCAACAAAGACAGACATAACAAATGACAAGAACAAATGAGGGGAAAAATTGAACAACGTAAGACATATCGAATAAAATATCAAAGAGCATATGAACAAAGAAGGGCACAACAAATGACCATTACATACTGTCAAGAGTAAAGAATACAAGAAATTGCACAATGAAGAGAAATACAAAAAAAAATGTATAGGGAATGACAATTGCAAAGCATGAAGAATAGGGGAAACAGAAAGATGAATAACAAGGAGCATATAGACAAAAAAACAATATTCAACCAACTCGAGCATAGTACAAGAAGAAAAATAAATCCTATAAAAAAATATATTTAAAAGATATCATCCCCAAGCTCTACTTGTAACTCCTTTTCATATGAATATTGCATCAAAAAGTTCATAAGTGGATTCATTGATTAGCTCATGTTCAAATATGTCATTTGTGTGAGGATTCATATGTTGGAATTGAAGTGTTTAATACAAATACAATCTTAATGTGAATGAGATATAGAAGCAAACTCATCAAACATATTTAAACTAATTAGATTATTCATATGTTACACAAATTTTGTGTGGTTGTGCATCACTGAAACCATTCTAGATCCATCTTAACTTTAGACCTATCAAGCTTTGAGAGGGATCAAATCTCTTAATGTGCAAACCTTTCCTCAAGTTTTGTACTAAAAACAAATTGCACATTAAGACATTTGATCTCTCTTAATATAAAACTAAAGTTAAAATTAATCTAAACATTAAAAGATTTGTACATTAAAACATTTGATCCCTCATAATACTTGATAAATATAAAATTAAAATTAATCTAAATTAATTCCAAAATAATAAAAATAAATATTACAAGATACATAAATTGTTTTAAAATTTTAATATTTGATCACTCCTAATATTGGATAAATCTAAAGTTAAAATTAATCTAAATTAATTCCAAAGTAATAAAAATAATATTACAAGATACATAAATTGTTTTTAAAATTTTTAAAATTTAAATTCTGTTTATTTTTAATATGGTATGAGACTTTATAAGATCTGAACTTTTTTACGAGAGGGCTGTGGTTATGAAATCTTCACAAAATTTCTACGTTCAATTTTTGAAGCTCAAATAGTTACATTAGATTGTAGAGATTATGATTTTTTTTTTTTTTTAACAAAGTCGGTTGCTATATTAGTGGCTGAAAAAAGAAGGGGAGTCCAGGCTCCTGAGGTACATTAGTTGTCGATGACAGCTTCGATCAAGAGATTTACAAAATGGAGATTTCTCCTTGATCCTTTTTCTACTGGTTCTGCTTCTATCATTAACTGAGCTACTATAGATTCTTACATATTGGGACATCCAGAATTGACACTTGCAAAACATATTAATCTATGACAATGTGGCTGATTTGCCTTGCGGTGGATTCCTCCGGTTGCTGGTCCACTCCATCCTGTTTGGCACTTGAGGAGTTGGTGGCTACATTATTTTTCTTTTCCATCATATACTGCAGGATGTAAATCGATTCTTCCGCATCGCTGCATCGATTTGAGAGTTGACTGAACTGTTCATGGAGAGAGGCAACCCTATGCAGAAAGAGATCTATTTCAGCTCTGTATTTCTCATTCAAAATGTGGTTCTGATCTTCGAGCCTCGTTTCCAGGATCCTCTGTTGATTCTCTAGGATGCGCTGTTGAGCCCTGACTTCTTCTAGTTCTACTTGCAAGTCTGCACAATGCAGACAATCTTCGCTATGGGCCATGAGGGCGATTGTAAAGTGCTGGGTTGAACGACAGAGAAAACCAATGGCAAGGGGAAAGCACATTATGCTGACAGGAGGGAAGACTGAAGCCACCGCAGAGATTCGGAGGGCCTGAGAGCGACTGATTGTGCAGAGTCTGGGCTGCTTAAAAGAGCGAAAGTCCAGAGGATCTGGTAGGCGTGAGAGGGGCAGAAACTGCTTCTTGGGCGGACAAAGAAGCCAGATAGAATGCACGTGGATACAGGGGCGAAAAGGGGCAAGTATCAGGAAACAGGGGTTGGAGGGCTGGGCGCTTGAGAAAGAGTGATAAGGGGAGAAATGAAAGGCGCAGAGAGGGCGGAAGATGCCCTTGAAGCGGGCAGCATGACGCCTGAGGGGGAGCACTTGAGAGTAAAGGCGAAGGAAGGCGGAGATCAAACAACAGGGGATGGGGAGATATGCGCAAATGAGGGAGGAACAGGGGGTTAATAAAGCCAGACGCTGAGAGAAGATGAGACAGGGGGGCTGGCAGTTCACGGGTTGCTGACAAACCTATTGATAATCCTGAAGGATCCTTGAGTCGGATCTTTTGGTAGATCCGCCGACGATTTTGCTGTGATTGTCGCTGTTGCAGATTGTGTCATGAATTTCATGACGCTGGAAAATTTTGCTGCAGAGAAGAGTCCTTTGGTCAGCCCAAGGGTCACATTTAATATCAGCCCTGTCAGTGATTTTGGGCTGGGCGCTGTTGGTTTTGTGGGAAGTCACGGAATTGGTTGAAAAAATTCTATGGAGTTGCATCTTAGGGTACCTGCTGGTCTTCCACACGCGCTGTTAGCTCTTTCGTCCGCCTTCTTGTTTAGGCTGTGGAGAACATGGAAGTATTGAATGTCTTCCATAGTCTGGTGGAGGATTCGGTTACGGAGATTGACTTGTTGAAGCATAGTGTTAGGCGAGTTCTGATGATGAACCATTAGGTAGATTACTATTGAAGAGTCTCCGAACACCATAACTTTTTTAATTCCCAGTTTACCTAGTTGGGTTAGGCCTTGAAACAGAGCTAGAGCTTCGGCTCTGTTGTTTGACACCTTGCCTAAACTCCACTCGTAACTGAGAATGCACTCCCCTTTGTCATTGAGAATCAGACCCCCTGCTCCAGCTATGCCCGGGTTTGATTTTGAAGCCCCGTCGAAAAAAAGAGAGAAACAATTATTCCTTTGCATCCAGTTGTTAAATTCTTGGTCTTTTAGTCTGATTTTCCAAGGTCTATCCTCTACATTGTTCGGAACCTCCCTTTTATTGCTTCCCTGGACATTATGATGCCTTTCCAAAATATAGCTTATTATGTTTCGTTCCTCCACCCTGTAGTTTGTTGCTTCAATTTTCCCCGTGGTGTTGATTGCAATCGCTTCCACAGCAAGGCTTTTAGCTTTATTGCAAGTTGTTCGTGCATTGGGGCTCTTATCTTGGAATATTTTTTTGTTTCTTGTTAGCCAGATTCACCACAGCAGAGTGTGAGGGAGAGTATCCCATACTCTCTTCACCAAACTGCTCCTTTTTTCTTTCCAGGGACAACATTTTTTCCAAGTGTAAATAGTCTTAGCTATGCTGTGCTAAGGTTCCCAAGTTAGGTTGCCGATAGAGGACGTTTCTCCAGCATTCGACAGCGAAGGGACACTCTATGAATAAATGGTGCATTGTTTCTTCAGCCTTGCAGTAGTTGGGGCATCTTGAAGGACCATTGATTCCTCTTCTTTTTAGATTCTCTGTTGTAAGGATTTTTCCCTTTAGCAAGAGCCATATGAAAAATTTAATCTTTGGAAGAGCTTCTGTATGCCAAGCAATTTTCCAATGGTTCCACGAATTCATCTCGAAGGTGCTGTTGCGGATGTGTTGATGGCCTGATTTTACTGTATAGTTTGATCCTGTTGGATCCCAGCGGAAGCCATCCGTTTCCTCTTTTTTTGTAGGAGCTTTGCTATGAAGATGCATCTTTAGGAAACTGAGATTGGATTCTAAAGCTGTAGGGTTCTCTGGAAAGGACCAGCCCATCCAAGCGTGGGTACAGGGGTCCCAGTTGGAGATTTGGTCTAAATTGTGAATGCCTCTGCTATTGAAATAATTGATAATTGGAGTAGCCTCTTGGTGCATGTTCAAGGGTTGAAGCCCCATGATTTTGTCTGTTCCAAAATTGATGCTGGTTCCCCCACCTGGAACTTTCGAAGTATTTTTCATAATAATAGGAATAGCTTTCTTGCATAGCCTCTAGATTTTAGTGGAGTCTCTGTTGGGTATATTGGAATCAAGGAGATGTTGCCTGGGGAAGTTGAGGTATTTGATCTCCAACACATTTTTCCACCAGGCTGTGGGTCCAGTTATTAACATCCATACCATTTTCACACCAAAAGCTAA
>APFE030407101.1:62593-102216 GCA_000404065.3 Pinus taeda | reverse complement strand
TATATATATATATATTTAAAATTTAGTATTATTGTATATAATTAAATAAATCACTTTGAAAACTAACCATTAGTTTATTTTATTTATGTATATATTTACCTAATTGAAATTATTTCCATAAAAGAAAAGAATAAATAAGAATAATTATTTTATATTAACGACCTAATGTTATTTTAAATAAATAAATAATTTACTTTTAATACTATTCACTTATTTATTTATTTTTACCTAATTTTACTTATTTCCATAAATAAAATAATATATTAATAATATTAATATTATGAATAATAATAATATTAAATTAATAAATTTGACCTGGGTCTTATAGTTCAAATTTAGCTGTTGGAGTCTCTGCTCAGACTATTTAACATGTTAAGCTGGATCTGTTTCTCCAACTTGTCATGACGATGAACCACATTAGTTGGTTCGAAACGTGCCGACAAATGTCTGTCTACATGTGATTTACGCCGAAGTTATTCTTTCAACTATTATCGATCACAGAAGCCTCAATTCAACTAATGATATGATTATTTATTTAACCATTTAATTTCATATGTATAGCCAATTGAATTCATAATTTGTACCACATATTGATTCTTCCAACCATTATTGGAAGTAATGGAGAAAGCTAAACTTAGAGTATTGTTATGATGATGATAGGATTGAGACTCGAATCTTAGAACTCAAATCTTAATATCTAGGGAGCGGTTGAGACCATCCCATTAGTGTGAAAACCTATATATTTGAGGCTCATTTGACTCAATGGAACATAGGGAGTGTATGAGTGTTTGTACACTCTCCAGGGATCTCACCTAGAGAGCCAATTTAATATATAGTTTATATATTCACTTTTTGTCATGGTATCAAAGCTTCAGGGTTGTCGATCCTGTACGCTGAGTGAAGGGCACGACTAAGCCGAAATTGTTGCAAGTGTTAAGTGCACAATCGCGCCGATCCACTATAACTCTTCCGTGCTTATTCATTTTATTGATAGTCGCATATATGTGGTGTACAGTCGCGAAGACCTTCGCGAGTCCGCGGTGGTTAATCGCATTGGTCGGTGGAAGAAGCTATTGACGGTGATTGATTCACTATGTAGGGGTGTCGTGGTGGAGTTCATTGACTTGCAAACTGCCTTCACTGATAGGACTGGTGGATGAGAGCGAGGTGGATGAGAGTGCTCCAAGGTCGAACATCAAAGGTGTGATTAGAGGAGCAAGGCGTATATCCGTGAGTAAGGCTCGGTCTGTGTGTTGGAGCTACACGAATCGGGATCAGTGGCATTTGTCGTATTATTAATCGAAGAGGCAAAAATCTGACCTCTGCTCAAAGAGCGCAGTGTTGTTGCCTGAAATTAGCCTGGTGTGGCTACTGGGAGGACGCCTTTTGATGTTGTTGTTAAAAGTCCCGTCCCCACGAATTTGTTGCTAGAGAAACTACATGCTTGAGAAGACTGTGCCATCTTCGTGATTGAGGAGATTTGTTTCTGCACATTGACTTAAGGTGAAGCGTGTAGGCTGCGAGGAGCTTTGTAGCTAGAATATTGGAAATCCACCGATGTTGGGTGTCGAGGAAACTCGAGAAGGACAGAACAACAAAGGAGGCCGAAACTATCAGCTAGCATGGAGGAAACCAAATTGAGATCATTGGACTGACTATCGTGGATTCGTGCACATCTGGGATCGTCGAGGAGTTTGGTGGTTGTGGCAGCGTTGAACCTTAAAGGGATCGATTGAGGCCGCACACCGGAGGGAAATACCAGAGAGTGTGGTGCTGCCGGAAGAGGGATGCCCAAGGTATGTGACGTATTATACTAGCAGATCATTGCATAGAAGACTGAGGATAGCCAAGAAACCAGCTTGTGGCCCGTGGTGGAGGTCCAACTGATTGAGGTTGTGCGGAGATTGACAGTAGCATGGACCGTGGATCTGTTTTTTTGAAAAAAAGGGGCTTAGATCATGCTGATTGGAGAAGGATTGAGCTTTGTATGCAGAACATTGCTTTGGGTGTTGCGATATTGTTGTTGCGCACACATTGTGAATGCCATTCGAATGCAACATACACATGACCTTGGCGTCGATAGCAGGGACGACAAGATTGAATCAGTGACCATGAAGAAACATTGTCTTTTTTGGCATCTTTTTTAAAGGCCATGCATCATAGAACTGGCTGTTTGATCTAGTGCTAGGAACATCTGTTTGGAGCAAAAACAAGAGAGCTGTGGACCTCTGATTGTTGTCCAAACATGGAACAAAGTTGTGCATAGTGGGCTGAGAGAGGCACAACACAAGCAAAACTGCATTTTCTTTTAATTGTTTTCAATAACATCCTTGTAACATATTTCATGAAAAATTTATAATTTGTTTGATTTGTGTTGATATTCCTAGATACAAATTTCATGTTGACATGATTTGACATAGATTTGTGCATTAAAATTGCCATAGAGAATTTTAATTAGCGTGCTTGCTTGTTGGAGGCCGCAGAACTACCCAGAAGTCACGTGGAAAGTGCACGCAGATTGAGAAGGGATCAGCCAGCGTTGGTGGCCTATGGAGGAGGCAACATAGTGGAGGTCGTTGCATGGATTAGTTTTCTGATGTGGCATGGAAAGGCCGTTGTGTGGATTCTTGGTGAGAAGCTCGTGGTGTTGAGATCTGCCCTGCGTGTTGCGAATCAATGCAAATTGGTGGTCGCCTGTGTGAAGAGGAGACACGAGAAGAGCAAGATCCGGTGCACAAATGAGTAGATCATGAAGTAGATCATAAAGATTTGCGTGAAGATCTGTGTGAGGATCCGCTATTGAGGAGGCAGTTGTGGACACTGTTGAGGAACTGCCTGTGAAGTGATCTGCGTGGGGCTGGTGAGAGTCGTGGGATGCTACCAATAGTGTGAGAAAATATCTCATTGTGTGTGTGGAGTGGTGTCTACGTTTAGACTTCCGCTAGAGAGGCATATTTGCCTGAAGAGGAGACCATTTGATTTGTCTATGGAGCCATAGAGCCGGTGGAGATATCCAAGTACTGGTGGAGAATTTGACTGTGCTGGATCTATTTCCAGATCCGAAATTGATAAGGGAGAAAATGGGTCTTCAAAGTAAACGGAAAGAGTCTCGTAGAAAACTAAGGAGAAAGCATCAAAGGAGAAATGAAAAATATTGTTTTGTTGAATTTAGTGATGTGTTTCAGGTTGATGTTGATGGACCAGTTGCTGATCAATATGCAGATTTGGAATTTGGTGAGACTATTAAATTGTTAAATTTACCATCTTTTTCAGGTATGAATTGTGAAATATAGGCAAATGAAATGAAAACAATATTATGGAAGGTAAATTTACTGGATTATGTTGAATATATTATTAATGATAATGGAGATGCATCAACATTAAGTCTTATAACATCTGCATTAGATGACAACATCATACTCAACATAATATACGAATATGGTGAGATTCTTAGTACAAAATTCTTATGGGATGTTTTAGAAATGAAATATTGTTTGAATGAGGGCAATGATGCTAAGATATTGCTCTTGAAAATGATCCAATATTTAATTGTGAAATTGAAGATGCAATGATGGGTGATGAATGTGTGTCTGTAATTGAAACTTGTAATGATGAAAACACATCCATTATTGTAGAACTTGAAATTTTTCCAGATGCAGAAATCAAGTTTGATGAGACTTATATACCTCATGATGAGTGGATCAATTTGATGATTGAAAAACATCTTATTGATGAATTATTGTTTGGTGAGAAGGAATGCTTATCTTCACATACAGATCAAATGCAGAACATGCTTGCAGCAACGGAACGGAGTGAAGAGGCTGAAGGCATAACTATGACACTAGAGAGGGATGGAGTAGGGAGAGATGGAGAAATGAAAGCTCTCCTGAAGGAGCAAGAAGACAAAAGCAAATGTGGTCCTCTTTATAAATCTAACATTGTTTTTTGTGCAAGTATTGAGAGACAAGAAGAAGCAATTGAAGAATCCCAAGAACCTACAACATCAAATGCAAAGAATGTTAGTATATACTCAAAGAGGAGGATAAGAGTTCATGTGTTCCTCTGGAGGGGGAGAAAACATAAAAAAGAGGCGAAGCTCCATCATTTTCTCATGGCAAAGAAAGTTAAGATGAAGCTTTATCCACAAATGAACAAGTATGGGCTCTGTTGCAAGAAGACTAAAATGAAAACTCTATTATCAAGTTTTTTCACATTTTAATTGTAAGGCTAGTTGAGACTAGACCAGCAGGTGTATGTTATTGTTTAGTACCCTTTCTCCATTAAGGGGGAGTGTTGGAAGTAATGGAGAAAGCTAAAATTAGAGTATTGGTATGAGATGATAGGATTGAGACTCTAATATTAGACCTCAAATTCTAATATCTTGGGAGTGGTTGAAACCATCCCATTAGTGTGAAAACCTATATATTTAAGGCTCATCTGACTCAATAGATATATGAGTGTTTGTACACTCACTAGGTATCTCACCTAGAGGAGCCAATTTAATATATAATTTATATACTCAATTTATCAACCATTGAAATGAATAGCTATCACTAACATTCATTCATACATCCATTCAATTGCTATCACTGCCACATTTTCGACTAAACACTACATCAATGATTGTAACTACCATTGCACATGTTGTTATTTTTGTAGCAAATTAGTCTATTGTAACAATTGCAAAATAAAAAATTAAATTAATCATACAAAAATAATTACACCATATTAATCCATACAAATGCGTTTGTACAACCACCTATGTAATAACTGTGCATTGCATTATGAATTGCTGATATATTTATATGATAATTAGGCCGATAGGCCTTCCTTTGAAAGAGACTTCCGTCGTCCTTTTGTTTCTGACATTGACACATGGCGTCCACATTTTATATGGTCTCCCTCACCAAAACTGCTTTCCCGATTTTTGTTCCGGTTAAATATCTCACCAAAACTGCTTTCCCAATTTTTGTTCCGGTTAAATATCTCATACCCAAAACTGCTTTCCCGATTTCTGCTCCTTCACCACGACCTGCTTCCCGCTTTCTGCTCTTCCACGAATTGAACCGAACCTGAGCGAAATGAGCCTCCAGAAAGTTCTAGAATCAAACTCATTCTCTATAAATATTTACTTTGCAGAGGCATCCAGATAACAACAACATTTCCAGGATTTTGTTTGATTTAAATTCTGCTCAATCCCTTAATCGCGAGAAAGTCATGGAAAATCTATTTTTCAGCGAGTTCTGGGATCGATTCCCATAGAGAAGGCCGTAGTGTAGTCCTTACATTGCTCATCCCTACGCTGCATCCAATGTGACTCCAACAAAACCCGAATATGATTTATGGGGCGCTCTGAAGGTTAAGCCCAAGACATTCACAATTCCAGTCCATGGTCGTTCCGATCATCCCTCGCCAAGTCCGAGTTTGGTGACCATTGGAAATGGTCATTCAGAACCTAATCCAAAGAAGGTTATTTCAATACCCGTCAATTCTGAGACTCCTGTATCATCTTCAGGGATTAAGAAGGTTTTGGTTCCTCTATTGGATGAGACTTCTGCAGCCAACAAAATTCAGTCGGATTTCAGAGGGTTTTACACCAGGAAGGGTGCACCTTTAAAGAATTTAAGGGTTATACGTGATGTGAAGGAAAAGGCCGAAGATATATGATGGCGTTTTGTTGATCGTGAAGTGGTTAGTCGATCCTTCAGAATGAGAAGGAACGCTTGAAGATCACCGAGGGCATAATGTCACTGTTTCTTAAACTTGACGCAATTCAAGTATGTAGTTGAATTTCCTATGTTGGATTAAAACTCGGTTTGAATTGTAGGTCCAAACTCTGTTTTAACTTTCTAGAATATATTTTGAACTGCGACCTAAATTCCGGGCCTATTCTAAAATACTTTATGATTTTTTGGTCCGGCTCAACATGTTATAAAAAAAAATTGACCAGTGAAAAATTCGTTTAAATAATAGGCAGAAAAATTGGCTTAAAGCCCTTTTCTAACTTTTGGTTTCGATCAAAACCCTATTTGATTTTATGTTTGGCTGGAAACCCAGTGTGAATTTCTGTTTGGGTCAAAACCCTTTTTGAATTATGGATCAAAACCTTCTTTAAATTTTCGTATAAACCCCTATTTTAGTTTCTATATCAGTTCTTTATAGCTTATACTCTTTCAATATCTTGAATGCTAAAAGTTCAGCAGCATTGAGTGATCTTAACATCTTTTTCACTGTCTAGTCACATTTTTAATGTTTTAGATTGTGGCAAAAAATTGTATATTACGCATTTTGATTTGCAGGGCATGAATTCATTTGTGAGGGAACCAAGGAAAGCGGTAATTTGTGAGCTTGTTAATCTGCAAGAAATGGTAGATGTCATATTAGCTGGAAAATCGATAAGAGGGGGAGGTTCAACGGCTGCAGAATCTGTGGTGGAGGATATGCATGGTGATGGGTTTGATTTAAATTCTGCTCAATCCCTTAATCGTGAGAAAGTCATGGAAAATCTATTTTCAGCGAGTTCTGGGATCGATTCCCGCAGAGAAGGTCGCAGTGTAGTCCTTGCGTGCATTGTTTATTTTCTTATGCTTTGGTTTCATGAAATTGTTTATTTTTTTCCAGTGGATTGGAATGGGAAATAAATAATTACTGGAGTATTTCAAAGGATATAAATCCATGAAGGCAAGACATGCATATGGCCCGAAGGGACATCGTGGAATGAGTGTTCTTATATTTGAGGAATCTGCAATGGGATACTTGGAGGCAGAGCGGTTACAGAAACAATTTTTAAAGGAAGGGAAAGGAAAAGATGATTGGGAGCGACGTCGTGTATTGTTTTATCCAGGTGGAAAACGTGTACTATATGGTTACTTCGCAACAAAAGAAGAGATGGAGATTTTCAACAGACATTCAAAAGGTTTGTATTACTTACTTCTTTGAAGTCTATATGACATGTATCACAAAGGGGTGGATTGCAGAAATTTTGTTTCTAATTTAAAGTGTGCAACAAATTTCTGGGTGTCTCCTAACGTAGTTACAGCTCATTAAGCATAGACACATTATTTATTAGGAAAGTCTGATTACGCATAGGAGGATTCTTTGATTGATTGTGTAATGTCTAAGACGCATTAGGTGGGAGATGCTTTTTGGTTCATGTACTCTGATGCTAGTGAGTAATTTTTTTTTTTTATTGGAGCTATTATAAAAGTGCAAGAGTATTTTGGAGGCAAATAAAGGTTGAAGTATGAGATGAGATCATATCATAAAATGGTTGTGGAACCCATGAAGCAAATGGATGAGGACAATCAGAATTTGTCTTGGTTTAAGACTAAAGTTGCTAAACAACAGGAGCACAGTAAAAATTTAGAAGAGACAATATAGTCTCATCAAAATTGTGTATGAAAGATGAAGAAATTAAGATTATTAGACAGAGGGCTACAGAGCAGCATGAGGAATGTAAGAAAGAAGTATGATTAATTTATCGTTGAGGCTAGAGCACATGGAAGTTGAAACACAACAACCTATAGTAGTTCAGTTAGTGTCTTGGACTTGCACCTTGTGTATAATTTTATGTGAGGCTTAAACTGTTGTTGTCCTTTGGACATGTAGTTTTAATGTTAAAACCCAATATGTTTAACTATATATGTCTTGTTCAGAATTGATCTTCTTTTGTTTTTTTTGAGGTTCCCACGAGTGTTATGCTAATTGAAAACTGCGGGCAGGTGGATTATTTGGAGCAAAGTTATAGAGAACAAATTGATTAGCTGAATGCCGATATTACAAAAAGAGAATCAGAGATGGAAGATATGGAAGAGGAGTTCAAGAAAGCACACTTAGATCGTTGTCACCAACTTGAAGTTAACTCTGCAAAGTTCCCAAAAGGTGCACAAGTTGTGAATGATGAACAACAGGAACAACAGATCAAGTAAATTTCCTTTCTATTCTGGACCTTTCTTTGATTTTCATCTATTTACTCTTTCTAGGAAATAACTTATTATATGTCATCTGTGCACAGTGCTTTTTTTTTCCTTCAGTTCCTAAAGTTTAGAGCAACCAACATGATTTGTTTTGGCATGTATCTTATTGTAATAATACCTTGCTTTGTTCAGGGTGCTAGCAGGGTAGAATACACTTATTCTTAGTGGTTAGTGCTGTAACAAGCTTGCAAAATGTTTTGTCGAACTACTTAGATCTTGAAGAGTGAACTAGTCAAGCGTTAAAATTAAAAATGCTGTGCGATCAAACAATTCTTTTTGGCTTTGGTATGAATCATTTACTCTTGGGGAAAGAATTGCTTGGAATTCCTTGTCCTCTGTATATGCCTGCGAAATAGAAGCCATTTTTCCTTCAGTACTCTTGCCTTGATATTTCACCAATAATCAACCACATAGTACCATACTAGCTGCATACTCAGCTCCAACCAGCTACATACTTGGTCCAAACCACTTTCATACACAATCAAACAAGGCTAAGCATAATCAACATCCTTGCTGGAAATATATGTCACGAGTTTGGTTTAAAGTTAATATAGGCAACATTCATGTCAGAAGCACCGACTTTGAACTTGGTCCAACAAAGGAAGCACAAGTGATCCTTCTGTACAAATCCATCAATTAGTTGATGTAGGCCTCTCATCTAAAACTGACATGTATACATTATAATGCAAGTCAAAATGGAGGAAAGGGAAACATCAAGATTTAGATGAAATTGATCGGCTGGTTACTCCACTAATAATGAAAATTTCCTTGGAAATCAATTGCTGGCATTTCGTATGTAGACGCATGCCTTTTAGCATAGTTTCCATACACTACCCATGGAGATGAATGCTTAGAAAATGTGAATATTTTCACCCAATATATACATATTTTATATGCTCTTGATTTGAACATTGGATACATAAAAGTACCTCCCTTTAGGCAAGAAATGTCCTCGCAGCCTTGCATCCCTAGTATATTGGACACTCATGGGAAATGTGCCCTATGCAAGACATGCCCATGCGGGTTTGGCACTCGGATAATGCATGCCTCGACATGTTTAAGACTTGGGGCACCAATAAATGTTAAAAAAAAATCTCAGAACATTAAAAAATGTGACCTTGTGCTGATGTGTCTGTTTTAGGGGTCTATGTGTCCCATGTTGGACACTCATAATCTCGTGTCCCTGACTTTCCTCCTATTGGCAATCAAATACAAGAGGAGTTTGAGAGGCCAATTTTTTGAAGTTCAATTTTAACTGCTAATTGTTATGATGTGAAGCGGAACCAATAATTAAATACAAGAGTTTTAAGGGCCATTTTTTTTAAGTTTAATTTTATCTGTATGATGTGATGTGGAACCAACAATCAAATACAAGAGTTTTAGAGTACAATTTTTTGAAGTTTAATCTTAACTTCTATGATGTGATGGGAGACCATCAAACCCAATACTTCATTCTTTAAAGCAACTTTAGCCTGTTAAATTGACTCATCTTTGGTATCTTAAGTTTGCCATTTTTTATTGAATCTTATAGTACCCGAAGGTGAAAAATAGAACAAGGTGATGGATAGTATCGAAATGTGAAAATTAAATTGAAGGCAAACACTCTTTAAGCGAGGAAACGATTTTGGTTTTGGAAAGAAAACTTTTCAAAATTTTAGGAAATAAGAAAACAATATTTCTAATATTTTTTAAAATATTTAAAAGTTTAAAATGCTAAAATATTTCATAAATATTTAGAGTTCAATAAGTTTTTGAATCGTTTGCTTGGGTCCCGTACCATCGTAATTACTTAACAACCGACTAGAAGATTGCAAGGTAAAGATAATATGTTAGATTTTTTCAATGATACTTTATAATTGCCCATACATTTGTTAGATCCATTAAAATCGAAGTATTCATAGCTATGCTTTGCCACATGTCTCTCTCCTATTGTCATCATTTGTGACATTCTTATATTAACCTTTTTTGTTTTCTTAGAATGCAGAGGCCAGGAATTTTTTTTAAGATATCATTGAAAATATTTTTGCCTATTGAGGGGCTCAAGGATCTTTGCACTTTTTAAGATATGGTTATGGATTTCTGCACTTTTTATGATATGGTTATTTGTAGGCATCACTTTTAATTTACCAGATATATGTATTCTCCGTTTTTAATGGTGTCAAGCGTTGCTTGTGATCTTGCTGTCTTGCAGAATTGATGAAGAGATTGCAAGAAGAAAAATGATAGTTGAAGGCAGCTTCAAAGATTCTGAAGAATATGAACGTGAGAGGCAAGAACTTGTTAAAATGCATGACAACAAGAGGAGGGAGATCAAGCTAAAAAAGTTACAGGAAGAAGTAGCCTTAGAGAAGGAATTGGAGCATGAGAGAGTTGAACAACTGGACAAGCATCTAAAGAGAAGGCAAGAAGTACAAAATGTTGCTGTTTAATTATAGGTGTCAGAGAATTTCTATGCAATTAAATAAGCATGCTTTGTATTATAACCGTTTTTGAATTTTATGCACCCCTTGAAAAGCTACCCATGAAGAGCAAGGAAACTTCTGTAGCCATCCTATTGTTTGTATGTTGTGATCACTAGAAATTGGAGAACTGAATCATACATATTGTAGAATCTATTTTGCCTTTTGATGAGAATGTTGAATCATTTTCCCTGGATACAAATATCCCTTTTAAATATACACCAAAAAAGGAAAAAGAGGAGATTTATAAAGAGTTTCTGTTTCATTATCCTATATGATCCTTCTGTAAATGTGTTTTCCTTGGTTCTTGGTCGGAAAGCTAGAAGGGTAGAGAAGAATTGACTTCAAAGTTCAACTTGGATCTGTTGGATAGATGATTTTAAAGCATGTGGGCTTGGAAGGGGTTTTTTAATTTTCCTTTGAAGTTGTTTATAATTCTAATGATGATAGGCGTTGTTCACAACTTCAGGCCTTGAACGTCTCTAATAAATTTTAGTATTTCTGCATGGGAAAAGGTGCAATAGATTTTGTCCTTTTTAAATAGACGCAGTGCATAAAAGGCAAATTTATGTTTTTTGTCAGGACACCAGTGTTGAACTTTTACTTAAATTGAGAAAGAGGATCTCCTTTTAAACTTGTCATGATATGTTTGTCAGGACATCCGTGTCGAACTTTTGCTTATAGAGTATGTAATTGTATAGTTATTTACTTGTTATGACCCTCGACTATGTGTGCCCTAACGTGTGTTTATGGACACTGAACCAAGGCCCTGCTTGTGTATAATGGATAACTTAATCATTTGTAATTTGATTAAGTATTTATTTTAGGTTAAGTCCAAGACATTCACAGTTCCAGTCGATGATATTTTCGATCATCCCTCGCCAGTCCGAGTTCGGTGACCAATGGGAATGGCCATTCAGATCCTAATCCCAAGAATTGTAGGTCCAAACTCTGTTTTAACTTTGTAGAATACCTTTTGAACTATGACCCGAATTCCGGGCATGTTCTAAAATACTTTTTGATTTTTTGGTCCGGCCGAACATGTTATAAAAGAAATTGACCAGCTAAGAATTCATTTAAATAGTAGGCAGAAAAATTGGCTTAAAGCCCTTTTCTAACTTTTGGTTTCGATCAAAACCCTATTTGATTTTATGTTTGGCTGAAAATCACTCGAGTACTGCAAATTATTGTAGATTGTTGTTTAAAAATTGCACTTTGTTTTCTTATATTACCTGTAGGGCTCATCCATTTCGTTGCCTCCCATCTTAACATGAATTACCTATAGAGTTCATCCAGTTCCTGCCTCGAGTATGGGAACACCTCATCACACTTTATTTTCACATTAAAAGGAAAAAAAATATTGCAAATATAAAAGAACCATTCAAAATGCATCAATCACTTGCAGATTAAGTTTACCAGACATAGAAGTTAATCGAGACCTTACAATGCTACGTATTAACGTTCTTTCACATTAGTTTCTTTGTTAAGAAGACCATCCTTCCTATGGTCATTAACTTATAGGTCATTATGAATAAAGGATCAGTTACATCTACTATTAGTGGAAGGGGTCCTTTTAACAAATAAATTAAAGTGGAAAAAGGTCCTTTAAGAATGATAATATTTTTACATTTATTAATTATTTTTATGTATTTTTAGTGATGTTGTAATGTAATATTTATTATTTTGGTTATCTCAATTATTAAAATAAAATAAGTTAAAATATAAAAATACAAATTCTTCATGATTGAGAATCCATAATATTCATGTGGAATGAAGCTTATTTAAAGGGAGAAATTAAACCAGCTTAGATCCATCATAACTTTGAATCTACCAAACCAAGAAGGATCAAATCTCTTGATATGCAAACCTCTTTTAAAGTGAAAGAAAATTTAACCTCTTGGTAAATTCCAAATTAAGACGGGTTGAGGGTAGTTTAAAATTTACATAACTTATACATATAAATATAAATGATAAAAATACTTTGTAATGTAATTTGTAATTAATTATCAAATATATCATCTTTTACAATATTTATATAAAATTTAAAATTTTCAATACATATGGGATATCGCATACATATCTACAAATGTGTTCCTCATACTTTACAATATCTATGTAGAATTTAAATTTGCCAATACATATGGCATATGGCATACATATCTACAAATGTGTTCCTCATACAATTTTTCTAATTTTCATAACATTTTTCAAATTTAAAAAACTTATCGGCCTCTCTTTACACCTTTTGGGGCAATTGCTAGTTTACATATATTTTAAATATATAGACGATTGCAATTTAGCCTCGAGCGAATATGCTTCATGTGAGTCGCATATCGATGATTGGGGTGATCGGAGCGTGAAGCATTGATGTGGAAATTATTTATGGGGAAATGTTTGGGGAACTAAAACTAAATTTAACCAGGTCCCTATCGGGCAACAATGTCAGCGCCAAAAAAAGGGAATTTCGCAAAAAAAATAAAGAAGAAAGTTATAAACAAAGTATTGATTTATAACATTGAATATAAAACATTTAACATTAATAAAACTTAATATATATTTAAACCATTTAAACATTAAAAGCATTTAACGTTTAAAATAAACAAACAAGTAAACAAACAAACATGCATTAAGAACAATTAAACATTCATGAAGATTAAATGCATTTAAATATTAATAAACATTAATGGTTAAAGATTTAAGCATGGAACAATAGTGAACGTTAAAAACATTTAAATATTAAAACTATTAAAGATTAAATAATCCAAGTCAAACACTTATATATTACACTATTAAATATTAAAAAGTTTAATATTAAATAATTAAGATTAAAATTATTAAATATTAAATAATCAAGATTCAAACATTGTTTTTAAGGGTGGTTCATGGATACTGCGTAGTTGCTATATTTATGAGAAAATCAAGATAGATCAATTTAAAGGGATTTATTTGTAGGTCAAATTAACAAGGCCTAATCCCAAGGGTATCAAGGAGATTTCATTGTATGACCTCCCGATAAACAAAGTATTTAACAACAAGAACTCGATCAAGTTAACTATCCCTTGAGGCTTCAGGATTCAAACAATTAAACATCAAATCTCTAAATATTTAAAATATATAGAAAAGATAAATATGTGTAATAATTATTTAAAAGAGTTAAATATTTAAATATAAAAATTTAAAGATTTAGACATAAACATTTAAATATAAAGAAATAAACATTGGAAATATTAAATAATGAAAACAAAATACAATATCAATTATGAAATATTACCCTAATGAATATTACCATTTAAATATGGAATTATTAATTATGAAATGTTAATATTTAAAATATTGAATATCAAATATTTAAATATAAAATATTAATTATGATATATTAATCTTTAAAAATAAATATCAACAAAATATTTAAATTTAAATAATATATATATAAAGCATTAAGAACATTTAAATATTCCATGACAAATTAAATACATCGGATCATTAATAACCATTAATGGTTAAAGGATTTAAGCATTTAACGTTAATAAACATGAAAAACATTTATAAACATTAAAAGCGTTTAAACATTTAATATTAAATATTAAATAAATCTAAAGTTTAATATTAAATAAAAAATTTTAAAATATTAAATATTAAATAATTAAGATTCAAATATTGATTTTTAGGGTGGTTTATGGATACTTAGTGAACTGCTACATTTACCAGAAAAAATCTAAGTAAATCAATTCGAATCTATGTGTTAGTGAACTAGTAAGGCTTAATTCTAAAGGCCTCAAGATTTCACATGATGATCTATCAATAAGCAAAGTCAAAAAGATTTAACATTGTAACTTCCCAATAAGCAAGATACTTAACAACAAAAACTTGACTGAATAAATTATCTCTTGAAGTTAAAAAATTCAAACATTTAAACATTAAATTTCTAACATATTTAAAACATATAAAAAATAAATATTTGTAATAATTATTTAGAGGAGTTAAACATTTTAAATATAAAAATTTAAAGAATTTAGGCATACAGATTTAAATATACACATATAAAACATGGAATATTAAATGTTGAATACGAAAATTCATATTAACATTTAAATATGAAATGTTAATATTTAAATATAAAATATTAATTATGATATATTAATTCCTTAAATATATATATGAATATGAAATGTTGATATTTAAATATGAAATATTAATTATGAAATATTAATCTTTAAAAATAAATATATAAAAAAAATTAAATTTAAATTTTTATATATATTTGTGTGGGGAAAGGTGAGATATTGAAATGAAATATTGTTGAAAATTAGAGATATTGAATATGAAATATTTAAAATTAATATTGAAAAATTTATATTTTGAAAAAAAAAATACAAATGGAATAATTTTTTTTATTAATTATTAAAATTAAATATAAAAACATATATGTTTAAAAAATGATTAGAGAGAAATTTGAAATGTTTATTGAGAAATTAGAAATATTTAAATAATAAATAAGAAAAAATTAAATATAAAATATAAAAAACTAAATGTAAAAAAACAAGATATTTAAAATTAAATATAGAGAAAAATATATATTGAGAAATATTGATGATGATGATGATGACGATTAACGTCTACTAAGAAGCGCTTTAAAATCGATACAGTTTGGTTAGCTTAATAAGTCAAGAAGATTGGAGGTGTGGCTAATGATAAGGAACTAAGAGCAGATGTGGGCAAGAGCAAGGCACTCTAAAAGGAAGTGTTTTTCATCTTCCACCTTCTTAGTATCACAAATATGACATATTCTATCATCCCGGGGAGTCTTGGGAGTAGCCCCAGGGAGCCTTTAGAAGTATTTAGAGGTCTGAGAGGGAGTCAAGAAGATTGGAGGTGTGGCTGATGATAGGGAACTGAGAGCGGATGTGGGCAAGTGTCGGGCAATCTAAAAGTAAGTGATTTTCATCTTCCACCTTCTTCGTATCACAAATTTGACATATTCTATCATCCCAGGGAGTCTTGGGAGTAGACCCATAGAGTCTTTAGAGGTCTGATAGACCAACGTAGTCTATTGAACCTCGAAATAAAAATAAAAAGAGTCTAATTGTCATTCTTCAAAATCTTGTTTTTGTGATCAATGAGAAGCGAAAGAAGCACTCCAAGATCACTATAGTTGGGTTTGTTTAATAAGTCAAGAATATTGGAGGTGTGGTTGATGATAGGGAACTGAGAGCATATGTGGGCAAGAGTCGGACAGTTTAAAAGGAAGTGCTTTTCATCTTCCACCTTCTTAGTATCACAAATATGACATAGTCTATCATCCCAGAGAGCATTGGGAGTACACCCAGGGAGTCTTTAGAGGTCTTTAGAGGTTCAAGAGAGATTAAAAAAGATTGGAGGTGTGGTTGATGATAGGAAACTGAGAGTGGATGTGGGCAAGAGTCGATCAATCTAAGAGGAAGTGATTTCCATCTTCCACCTTTTTAGTAGGACAAATTTGACATTCTATCTTCCTAGGGAATCTTGGGACTAGACTCAGGGAGCCTTACGAGGTCCGATAGACCAATGTGGTCTATCAGACCTCTAAAAAAAGAAACTAATTATCATTCTTCAAAATCTTGTTTCTGTGATCAATGAGAAGGGAAATAAGCACTCCAAGATCGCAATACTTGGGTTGGCTTAATAAGTCAAGAAGATTGGAGGTGTCAGTTTTCCTGAATATTTTCGTACTATCTTTGTTGGAGCAGTATAGGTAGTTCAAGCTTTTTCCTTTTTTCCCATTTTGTGGTGTTGATGGAAAAATATGTATTATTGGGCAGTTTTCTTTTCTGTTTTCTTTGTTATTACACAATTTTTTGGCGGCGGATGTTGGTGTTAACTCATGGTCAGAGGTGGGACAACCAACATCCTTGGTTAGATTTGAACATCATGGATTGAGTTGTGAAATTGGAGCAAATAGTGAACCTAGTGGTGTTGAACATCGTGAGTATGCAAAATTTGTTTTTTTTTAGCAAAAAGGCTGTTTTGAAATATACATTTTGGCACATGATTTGTTCCGCAATTTTTGCCCATTTATGTGAGGTTTTGTTCACATTTTTTGTTGTTTTGGTGCATTTTCTTTAGAAAGGTCGCATTGAAAGAAGTGAGAATCACCCGATAGTCTAGAAATAATGGAAGAATTGCTATAATGGAAGGTGGTCGAAATGAAGGGCTTGAGAAACTCCCTATTTATGTTATCTTTGTTGATATTAGAATGCTTGCTAGGATGGTTGAAAATTTCTGACAATATCTTGGGGATGTTGGGCCTAGTGTCTCTCGATGTAACTCTGCTTCAAATGTCATTCATCGCAGAGAAAGGCTAAAAACTTGTACTTTTCGGAATGCACAAGTGTTTTCTCTAATTTTAATTTCAAACACTTTGTACATTTGAGTAAAGAATTTGGTTTTTTCAATTTACTCATTATTATATGTTGGTTATAAAAATGTTCAATTGAATATTAGACGACAACCATATTTGTAGGCAGGGAAATCTATGTCGGTTCCTCAACTTTTGGTTGAAGAATGCAGTAAAAACTAAAATGTATATTCTCTTTATTTCAAAATGGTTGGTCACTTGGAAAAATTGAGGTTTCATTGTTAACATTCTTGGTTTTTACATAATGGTTTTTTTTAATTTTGTTGTGCAGAATGATCTTGTTTGCGGTGAAGTAAGGGGAATGTTTGTTCGTCACATCATGAAATAAATGAAGTTGCTGATGCCACTATTACAACGATTGTTTCTGATCATTTCTAGGTTCAAATGGTTGTTGGTGGGGGGAACGAAGTTGGTTGTTTTCATTTTAGCAACGACTTGCTTCAAGCACATAGAAATTTTTGTTCCATGGTTGATAATATGTCTTTTGTACAAATATTCCAAGTGTGCAATGAATGATATCCTAGTATACAAGTTGTAAGATGGCATGAAGGGCCCATTTGTAAAAGGTGTAGGGGGGAGAAAGGCTCACATCACCTTTCTTGTTTTAACAACATGGATCTAGGTCAAAAACTAGAAGTTCTAAGAGTTTTGACACAAGTGGAAGAATTGCTAATAGCAAGGGTGAATCCAATACTACAAGTGTCACATGCTAGTGGTGGTCAATATAAATATAGTGGTCATACGATAAGTTTTCCACAAGATATATATATATATATATATATATATATATATATATATATATTTATATATATATATATCTGTGTGTGTGTGTGTGTGTTTGCAAAGAACTTCTTCGACGTGTTGAACAACTTGATTATGTTATTGTGAGAAGATGTGGTGTTGAATCAAGATATTATGAATGCTATGTGAAGTGATAAAGTGTCATGGATGCCTTGCTTTACAAACTCAAAATGGATAAATATTATAGGAATGTTGAAATTGATATCAATTCAGTTGCATCTCTCCCAGAAAGACCTACTGATGTGTTTAACATGCTACAACATTCCGATACAAATCTATATGAACCAAGTAAGGCTAAAGAGGACATAGAAAGAGAGGGTGGTAATTATTTGCGGTTCCATCCATCATTATTTCTATCGTGCTTACCAAATGATTATAGGGAAGTTGGTCGAATAAGAAGATTTATTGAAAATGTAGATTCTATAGACGAAGAGGCTTTAGAATGCCTATGTATTGGAACGTATCCTATGAATGAATACAATATGCAAGGGTTTCTAGACATGGCATTCCCCACTTTGTTCTCGACAAGAGATGATGTTGGTTGCATCCACGTATTTGCAACATTGAAATGCATGAATATGGTTTGTACCTACTTAGATATTATGATCAAATATTTGGAAGCCATCCTATATTGTGGTACTTTCTTTTGAATATTATTATGAAACATTGTAGTTAGGGAACGCCAATTTTTTTTTGAAGAAGGTTTTACATGAAAGTGCACCTTCTATTATTCAATAATTATGTGAACAACTTCATGATTTGCCAAATAATAAATTAGCTAAAAAATTGATGCATTTTGGTTCCTCTCTTAGGGTACAAGGGCATATTGGACAAAGTGTTGGCCTGAGTCGGTCTCAACTCATTGACATGATCACCCAGTTGGGTTTCTCTACTGTGGTTTTTATGTTAACTGCAGCTCACACAAAGTGGTCTGATTTGTGTAGTGTTATGCCTTTGAATAACCAATGCGGATGCCAAAATGAGCATATGAGAAAAGTTTCTAATTTTATTCAGTATCCACATATTGTCTCTAATTATATGCACCAAATATTCACTATTTTTTGTGAGGTAGTTCTACAGAAATATCTTGGGGTGAAAGATTTTTGGTACATGTTTGTTCTCGTGCCTTTCTGTTATGTCATTCAGAATTTTCAATAGAAGGTTTCACATTGTTATTTATTTTTATTTTTTAATTCCATACATGATTATGTCATATACAAGTGGGAAAATAGAGGCTCGGTACACATCCATTGGTTCCTTTGGTTCATTGGATCTCCTAACATGGAGAGAATGGATTGGTCGAACCCTTTGAGTGTTGATGCAGTAAAGTAGTTTTTTGACAAATATGTGACAACTTGGAATCCACGTGACATACATCGTTGAAATGTGATGATCCCTAGAAGTGTGAATGATGATCCATGCCTATTAAAAACTCAACATTTTTTTTCCTACAACGTTTAAGAAGATTGTGAGCATTTGGTCAATCGAGTGCAAAGACACACCAAATGTAGTGTTGGTTCATGTTTGCAGAAAAAGGTCGATCATTTCATGTTAGTATGATGCTCCATGGGAGGTTCGTGCATAATCAACTTTGTATATGTATGAAAAGGAGAAAAAAATATGAACCAACTCGGAACGATGATCACTTAAATGTTCACAATGTAGATCTTTTGATTATGTGGCATGTAGATGTTGGTTGTCACCAATTGTTTCTCGGAATGTAGTGTTGAAATATGTTGCAAAATATGCTTCAAAGGTAGAGAGAAGATCTGAAATTTTTCATGAATGTTGACAAGAGTTGCTTCTGCTAGTGGAGGTGAAGCTCCTGCGTCGTCTGCATGTAGAAGGTTCCTTGATGAAACTGTTGTTAAGTGTGACATTAGAGCACATGAAAGTTGGCATATGTTGTTGAAGTTGCCTCTTGTTGTTTGTAGTCGTAAATTTTTCCCTATGAACGTTGGGAATTTTTTTTTGCCAAAGGCTTATACTACATTCTAATGAATTTTTTTGCGAGAACAATTTTGTCGAGTTCCATCAATGACAACCCCCTTTTTGGGCTGTTTGTGCTTGATTGAAATGAAAAGATCATGGAGTCTTGATTCTAGATGTAGACATGAGCAATGGAAACCACGAGAATTGCATGTTGTTGTTCATTTTTGGCCACGTTTTTATGTTGTTCCTAAAGAATCCTAATTTCCCTTGGTGGCAAGAAATCAATATGAAATTCATTTTTTTTAAATTTCAAGATTAAACTTTACCCTTTATAAATTTTTGGGTTATTTTCTTATTTATTTCTCATACTTTGTCATATCTCGCAGAGGCGGATTGGCCCATAGGCTGAAAGGTTTGAACATGAAGCTCTGATACCATTTGTAACACACCTCTTGAGCCTACCCAGGAAATTAGCCCCTAGGCTCCATTAATTTAAAATTTTCTTCATTTATAGTTAAGTTTTAGTGGCCATCACAAGTGCAGTTAACCAATTATTACATACACGGTGATTATCCCGACAACTATACACATAAATCTAGCAATATCAAGGTAACGAACCCACGTCATAAGCACCATATTACAATACTCTTTAAATCAACCCTTAAGCTTAAGCCACAACTTGGAGAAAGGAATGAATCATGACATACAATTATCAAAACCCTTGACAAACCTACACAAGCATTAGTGGAGCATTGATTTGAAACTATTGTGACTAGCATGGTTATGAATCATGATCATAGTCAAATAGATGCAGTCAAAGTGCTACTAACCACCTCATTTCAACATGCATATCTAATTAGATTGGCCTTATTGGATACAATTCTTATAACATGCATGGTATATATCTTAAACCATTGAATATACAGTTAGAAGCATTATTCCCTAATTGTTTTGCATGCACCAATATTGCATTGAAATAATTATTTCAAACACTAATATATATGACAACCTCATGCAGATGACTTCATAGAAGCATTAGGGAAATCATTACATACATACTCTGTCATGTTTATTGTTCCAATCCTACAGATATCTCATGCACAGAAGTTCACCACAGAGATACTTATGTTAAAAGAGTGACAACATATCAAGTATTGCATCAACCCACATATTACATTCCTCTACTAAATTTGACTTGGAATATATTAATGTCACATGCATCCATATCAAAATATTTCATAAAAGCAATTAACGCAGGTAATCTACTCATGTATAACAATCACATGAAATTCCTCTAATCATTCTCATAACAAGGAAACTCGTGCAATTGTTTTCCATAACCTAAATGAATTTGAGATGGAGAGGGAAGAAAGCATCATACTAAACATTTCATTGAAATGAATCCCACTAAAACATCACTTGGAGAGTGGAGCACCACCACTCAACCATGAATCACCTTTGATTCCCTTGAGGCAAGGTTCTTGCCCTGGATCAACTGCCTCCAATTGATCTATGCAATGGGTATTTAATACGCTCTTTCATGATATGGTTTCCATTAGCAGCATCCCAACTTTATGGATTTTTATCCATTTTCCAAGGTCTTTTTCGAAAATTCTCTCCTTTGTTTCCTTCGAGGCTTTTCCTCATAAAAGCTTGCCTTTATCTCCCGCAAATCGTTTATGTTTTTGTTAATGGATATTTATCTCCAATCAATCCAAGCTAATCTAGAATCACATCTAGAGTCTTTATCATGAAAGATTTATTCCTATCCCATTCCTCAATGGGATTTAGCAAGAATCTCATATCTTGGTGTCTCGCTTTTCCAAGTGATTAATTTATTAATTTATTTAATGATATATTTTCTTTCCATATTACATATCACACTAGTTTTCCTTAGCTTAGGTTTACAATAGTTTAACACACAAGAGAGGGGTGTTACAATAATATATTTAATTTTTAATATTAAAAAAAAACTAAATAGTATAATTCTTATTCATTTAATTTCTTTATTACCTATTTACAATCTCTCATGTAAGGACAAGTATATTTTAACTTGTGATTTTAGTAGAATTTTCTTTTACAATCATGTAAATATATTTTTATATTTTTACCTTTATGACTATATATTTAACTTGTAAGGAAATAATTTAATCAAATATTTTGGAAAATTTGTTGATTTATATTTTTTAATATTTCTAATTTTTAATATTTCTAATTTTTAGGATTAGTTCAATTGCTCTAATCCCCATTGTTAAAGCACTTATGTTATTGAAAGGTTACAAGTTTAATTTTTTGGCACTCTCACAGACAAGCTCTAGGCTTCGCAAAAAAGGAGTGAGTAAATATACATGGTACCTAAGAAAAAAATAGTTATCACTTCAAAAATATAAAACTCAAAAAATAATAATAATAAATAAATTAAAAAAAATATCACTTCCAAAATATAAAACTAAAATCACTTCAAGTCTTTATATATTTTAATAAGTTTAGTGTCGTGTAATCTTATTGCAATGCAATTTCCTCATTAATTGTAAATATTTAAATAGTTGGTAATCTTTTTTTTTTTGCTAAAGCAAGAGTTAGACCTTCTATTAACTTGTGTCTAAAAATATGTTACAAAAGTTACAACCGGCGTAAAGAGGAAGCAATTCCTCCAGCAAAGGGAAGATTTTTAGCAGCACTTAGTACTTGTACTAAAAAGGAAGCCTTGAAAAAACATTTGGTAGACATAAAAATGGGAATAGAGAGTGCAACCAAGAGATTTAGGTTCCGCTGTCTTTCTCCTGGACCCACCAACCTGCTCGACAGCCAATAGTCGTCGATCTGCTCCCTCAAGATCTAACGGTCAATGGCCATATCACGCGGCACATAAGCCAGAGGAATACTTGCCCGATGAGGGCAGTACTCACTCACGTCTCTAAGCCATGTGTAGACTGTTGAGTGGCATCGCGTGCAGTTCGTAGAAACCACTTTTAGTTTTGAGGGCAACCGATATGGGTGGTAAACTGGAAGCTGTTTTGACTCCCTCTAACTTTCTCCTTGACCCACTAACTTGCTCCATAGCTGATAGCCGTCGATCTACTCCCCCATGATCAAACGACCAATGGCCCTATCGTGCAGAATATAAACCTGAGGAATATCCGCCTGATGAGGGAAGTATTCACTCACCTCCCCAAGCCACGTGTAGAATATTGAGTGGCATCACATGCAATTCGTAGAAACCACTTTTGGTTTTGAGGGCGCCCGATATGGGTGGTAAACCAAAAGCTGTTTTGACTCCCTCTGACTTTCTCTCGAACCCACTAACCTGCTCGATAGCCAATAGCCGTTGATTTTCTCCCCCATGATCAAACGGCCAATGGCCATGTCGGGTGGAGAGAAAGCTCGAGGAATACACACCCGATGAGGGCAATATTCACTCTCCTCCCAATGCCACGTGTTGACAGTTGAGTGGCATCGCATGCGATTCGTAGAAAGCGCTTCCGGTTTTGAGGGCGCTCGATAAGGGTGGTAAACCGAAAACTATTTTGACTCCCACTGACTAACTTCCAAACCCACCAACCTACTCATTGGCCTGTAGCCTTTGCTTTGTCCCTGCCTCTTTTTCTTCAAGACCCACAAGTTCCCAAACTCTATGTATCTTCCTGATATACCCCTATCCTTCATTGATGAGAGGAGACAGTCAGTTGCCCTGTCTGTTCTGGTACTGCTCCATGTCTGTTAGGGCCCTAAATGAACAACCTTCATGCAATTGGCTGTTTGGTACCTCCTCCCACCTGCAGCATCTGTTGTCTTGTGTGCATCTTACCCCTTCATTGGCTAGCCAGTCTGCTACATTGTTGGCCTCTCTTCTTACATGAACGAAACTTAGAGTTCTTAGAATTTTGAGGTGAGCTTGTATTCTGTGATAGACCTGTAGAAGTCTCCAGTGGCTTGAGACTTTATTTGGTGAAGTGCCTGAGCCTAGCCGTTTGACTGAATTGATGATTAATTCAGAGTCAACCTCAATGATGGTGTTGTGAATGTTGTACTCTATTAGAATCTCCAAGCATAGCTCCATAGCCATGAGTTCTGCCATATTATTGGTGGCCCTTCCTAGGTGGCTATGAAAGATGACTTTTAAGTTGCCTTCCTCATCCCTTATAACTCCTCCATAACCAATGTCCCTAGGGTTACCTTTTGAGGCTCCAACTTTGTTGAATTTTAAAAAGCCATGTGGAGGAGGTTTCCAAAAACCTTTTCCTTTTGAGGTATGCTTCATAGTTCCATTAGGACTCTGAGGGTTATGTGACTAGAGTCCTAACAGTTTCAAAATGCGGGCTTCTCTCTTGCCCGAGAGCTTTTCTGGAGAATTCCCCCCTAGGTCGTTGACCGTTTCCTTCAGTTGCTTTAGGATTACTGTTATGATATTTTGAGCTAGGCTAGTCTTATCTTTGAAGATTCTGTTGTTGCATTCTTTCCAGACATTCCAGACCAAGAAACCTGAAATTAGGGCCCAAGCAGTATTTACTGTCTCATTGTCTGAGAAGTCTCTTCTCCAGTTTTTCAACGTAATAGTAATGTCATTTTCGTTCCTGTCTGTTTGCCTGAAGACATCGGCTACCCAATTCCATAAGGTTGAGGTGTAGGAGTAGAGGTTGAGAAGATGATTCATGTTTTCTTCATGCTGGCCACATAAATGGCATCTTGAAGGCCCAACAAAGCCTCTCTTTCTGAAATTCTCCCAAGTTAGAATCTTTCCATGTTGGACCAACCACCTAAACAATTTGATCTTCTTCCAGTGTGGATTGTTCCATATATCTTTCCATGTCTTGTCAGTGCTTGCTAATTTAAATCCCATAGCTATTCTTTTGGCTTCCTTGAGGTTGAAGACACCCTCATTATTTCTACCCCATCTAAGTAGGTCATCCAAAGTTGAGGTCAAAATTTGTCTCTTTTCTAGGATGATCTCCAGAGCTTTAGCTTGAGTTTTCAGCGAGGTTGCCTCATTGTATTCTGGTAGCTTCCAAATTCTCCATTTACAATTCTCCCTTGACTGTTCCCAATAGTCACTCACTTTTTTCAATCCTTTGTTTATTGTATCAGTCTGAATACTATCTAGTTCCTCTTGGCTAAGGTTACCTTCTTGCTGCCAGTTTTCCTCCTAGAACTAGGCAAGGTTTCCATTTCTGATCTCCCCAAAACTATGTTTTGTATTAAAGCTCTGTTCCCCCAAGCCTTGTTCCAAATATGGGAACCTTTTATGTTTCCTAACATTCTTATGTGGTCCTTTTCTTTCCAATCCATTGCATATTTTTGTTTCCAGAGTTTCACCCAGGGGTTTTGTATTTCCTTTAGCCATCTCCACCATATTTTTTCTCCCAAGACTTTGTTTAGAATCACTAGGTCATGTAGACCTAAACCACCATGGGATTTGGGTTTGCAAATCTTGTCCCAAGCTACCAGAGCCCATTTCTTTTTCTCTTCTCCTTTTCCCCAAAGTAACTCTCTTTAGATATTTCTGATTTGCTGAAGGACACTTGATGGTGTCGGAAGGGATGAAAAAATGAACATTGGGATGGTTTGTAGTATCACCTTGGTGAGGACTAACCTTCCCACTAAATTCAAGGATCTGCTAGTCCACTTGCTGACCTTGTCCTTCAATTTATTTGTTTCAGCCTCCTAGATGTCCTTTCTCAGCGGTTTGTCTATGAGGGGTACTCCTAGATATTTGGAGGGTAGTGAATCTCTTTGAAAGCCTAGAATTCTGGAGAGATTCCTTTGAATAGAGATATCAGTGTTGAAAAAGAAGATCTTAGATTTTGCAAGGCTTACTTCAGTACCAACAACCAAAGCAAACTCATATAGAATTCGTTTGAATGCTTTGGCTTCCTTGACTATGGGTATGCCTTGCAACATAGTGTCGTCCACAAATTGTTGATGGGTCAAAGTGTCTCCATTCTGGGTAAGTCTCAGTCCTTGTATTCTTCCTTCCTCCCTGGTAGTAGTGATCGCTCTGCCCAATCCTTCCATCATGAGAATGAAGAGGAATGGTGAAAGAGGATCACCTTGTCTGAGGTCTCTTGAAGGCTTGAAAGTTCTGGATGGAGAGCCATTAAGGAGAATTGAGAAACTGACAGTAGTGACAAGAGCCATGACCCACCTTATCCAATTGTGGTCAAAGCCATATGCTTTAAGAACATCCCTGATATAAGGCCAACTTAGTTTATCATAAGCTTTTCGCTATATCCGGCTGTATAATCATGCCTACTTGCTTATTGGTTTGAGGGAGTGCACCACTTCATGAGCTTGAATGATATTATTGAGGATTTGCCTCCCTTCCACATATCCAGTCTGTTCTTCTAACACAAGTGTTGGTAGAAGAGGTTTGAGTCTATTGGCAATGACTTTGGAAATGTTTTGGTACACCACATTGCATAAAGCTATGGGTCGGAATCTATCAGGAGTGGTGGCTTTTTCTTGTTTGGGGATTAAGGTACTGAAGCATTCATTAATCACTCTCAAACTTGATTTAGAGTTTCTTAATTCCTCCACTACTTCCAGAATGTCATGTTTGACTATCTTCCAACAAGATTTGAAGAAGTCTACATTGAAACCATATGGTCCTAGAGCTTTCCCATTATGCATTTCTTTGATGAACTCATTGACCTCCTCCTCTGACACTGGCTTGTTGAGATTATGATTGTCTTCCCTGGTTACTAGCTTTGGAATGTGTTGAGTAAATCTTTTAGTGAATTGGGATCTATCTGCCATATTCTCCTCAGCAATACTTTGAAAGTGTTGGACCAGAAAATCTTCCATTTTTTCATGAGTATTTTGCTTTGTTCCTTGGGGATTTGTAAGTTTTGTTATCTTATTGCTAGCCCTGTGTGCAATGGTATACTTGTGAAAGAACTTAGTGTTCCTCTCCCCTTCCTTAATCCATTGCACTCTGGATTTTTGTCTCCGGAAGATTTCCTCCTGATAACATATTTTATCCCATTCTTGTTGAAGTGAGTCTGCTAGCTCTTTTCTTTCCTCTTTGAATCCTTCTAAGATGAGAATTTGATTAATCTCTTGTAATTTCTTTTCCACTTCTTCTTTAGCTTTGAAGATGTTTCCAAACTCAATTTTATTCCATTCTTTGATCTTTCTCTTGATGTGTTTGAGTCTAAGATGAAGGATGAACATTTTCGTTCCTTGGGTGTGTAACTCTTCAGCCCACCACTTCTCAATGTTTATTATGAAATCAGAGTGTGTGAGCCAAACATTCTCAAACTGGAAGGGCCTATTTCTCACAGTTCCTATCATGGAAGCTTCTAGTTGTATGGGCCAGTGGTCTAATCCCCCAAAAGGGAGGATGCAAGTTGTCAAGTTGTTCCCTGTGAGCAATAATTCCTCTAAGACTATGAATCTGTAAAGTCTTGAGGCTACTTGAGCTATACCCCCTCTCTTGTTATTCCATGTGAAAGTGCCATTTCGAGTATCCATGTCTACTAGTCTCATATTAGTGAGGAAGTTCTGGAATGCTACTGTGTGTCTCCCGAGTATTCTGGTTCCCTCTTTTTTTTCTGTGAGAGATTTAATCATATTAAAATCTCCTCCCACGATCTAGGGTAATTCTGGGTGCCTTTCTTTCATTTCCTCCAGAGAGGTGAGGAGCCTGATTTTTTCTTCCAAAAGTTGAGGACCATAGACATTGGTAATCATATAGCACTCCTTGTCCCCCACAGGTTGAATAATTAGAGAGAGGTGGTGTCTGGATGCCTCCGCATCAAGAATACCCAATTTCTATGGATTCCATAGAGTGAGAATTCCCCTTGTTGCATTAGTTGCTTTGAATTCGAGATACTCATACTTACTTAACCATTTGTTATTCTTTTCTCTAATTTTCTCTACTGAGCATTTTGTTTCCTATATGAACACCGTATCAGATTTTTCTTCCTCGATTCTATAACTTAAATTTCTCTGTTTTCTTTTGCTCCCTAGTCCTCTAATGTTCCATGTTGTGAGTTTCATAATGTGGGGTTTTTAAAGGAGTAACTAGAGATATCTTTCATCTTGCCTGAGTTAATCATGAGTTTTCCACATTTTAACAACAGTTCTTTTTGTCTCTTCCTTCCTCTTTCGTTTCCTGGGTTTTTGGTATATTTTCTTGATACTAATCCCATTGATTTAACTCCTTTGTTCTCCTGGTTGTCATGGCCTCTTTTTACTCCTATAGCCTTTTGATTAGACCTGTTTACGAATAACTGTTGTACTCTATCAAGTTCCTCTTGTGGTACAGAGTTGATTCCTTTGTTGCTTCCTTGCTCTAGAAACTTTTCTAGTTCAAGGTTCTCCCGCTAAAGGATCTCCTGTAGATCTCGGTCCTCCATGCCACTTTCACTTGGGGTCATCTCATGGTCCTTGTCTACTTCCATGTATTTTTGAGGATCCATTATGTGCTCATCTTATTCCTGTATGATTTCCATGTTAGCCTTTTTTCCTTTCTCTCTTTGGTGGTTTTCTGGTGTTCTTTGTGTTCCTTCTTCTTCCTCTTCTAAAATTTCAAAACCATTGTGATTCAGTAATTTGCTTTCACTGGGTTTCTTTTGGGTCCTCTTTCCTCCTCCTTTCCCCCTTCCTCCCACTTTGGTAAAACCTTCAGGGTCTTTTCCTTTGTTGGTTTTCTAGTTTTCCTCCCTTTTATTAAGTTGACAATCCCTGAAGAGGTGTCCATGTTCATGACACTTGCGGCATCTAAATGGTATGTGTTCATAGTCAATTGTCTGAACCCATTCCTCATCATAAACTTCTAGGATGACCTCATCTGGAAGTGCTCCTGATAAGTCGATCTCTACACATATGCGAGCAAAGGAGGTGTATTTTCCTCACAAAGTTGCCTCTGATATCTTTATGAAATGCTCTAATTTATTGCCTATAGCTTTTAAAGATTCTAGCATCCAATAATCTAAAGGTAAAGAGTATAGTCTTATCCATACTAGGACTGATGTGAATGTCTCATGCTCCGATACAAAGTTCATCCTCCAAGGTCGCATGTAGAGACTAGCAGCCGCAAAGAAGTATGGGACTCCTTCAAAAATTTTGTCCTTATCCTCCAGGTTTGTGAATACCACAGTAAAAAAACCCTTAGATACAAGATGGATATTTAGTGCTCCTTTTGGTTTCCAGGTGTTTTTTATCCAAGTGTATAGTTCCTTCTCCGTGGGCCAGATACCCATAAACTTGCATATGATCACATAGGTTGCCATGTGATCCCTGTGCTCTTGCAGAGCTGGATCGTTTAGGACTACCTAAGGTTTAATGTTAGACTTGGGTTTGCAAGGCCCCGTTTTTTTACTATTCACAGTTCTCTGACCATTATTTTTAGCTTTCTCCTCCTGTTGAACCTCGTCATGGGTCCCTTCCTTTTCATGGGGTTTGCTGCCTTCCACCTTTTGGGTGTCAGTAATTTTTGTCTCATTCTCCGAAGAATTTTGAGGTTTGTTTCGATTTGCTCCTCTGTTTCTATTTGAAACCACGTTACTGTAGGAGGGAGTGGAGCTTCCTCCTCCTTGCCCCTCCATGGTTACTAGTTTGTTCCTGAGTCTTTTGTATCGAACCCTAGTTCTCTTTGCTCCAATACTCAATAATCAAATATTTGGTAATCTTATTGCAATGCAATTTCCTCATTAATTTTTAATATTTAAATAGTTGGTTTTTCCATTTTTGTTTGTTCTAGTTTGATGCTCTAATTTTATTTTATAACTTCGAATCTTTAAATATTTTATTGTGACTTGAAAAATTGGTGTGATATATAGTTATTTTGACCATAATCAAAATAACTTTTAGATGCTTACTTTCCACATATAACTTTTAGATACTTACTTTCCATATACGCTAGTCAGTCATAAAGATTTTAATCTAAAAATTTATTAATACATAATACTTTATTTTTAGATGATTGTTTATTAAACTGCCTCACAAATCTACAGATCTTTAATTCATAGATAGACATATCTATTTCGACCTCAGATAGATGTACTGAAGTTGACTTTTATTTTTTACATATATTTTAAATATATGGACAGTCGTGATTGTCTCTCTATTTTGACCTCAAGATATATGTACCGAAGTTGACTTTTATTTTTTAAAAGTATTTTAAATATATGGAGAGTCGCGATTGAGGCCCAAGTGCTTTATCTGAGTCACATATTGATAGCTTGAAAGAAAAAATCACTAAATGGGAATATTCCACAATATTTTTCTGAAATTCAGCAATGCATCTAGGCTTAACATTAATAATAATAATAAAAAAACCAGAACTTATTTCGGATGATGGTTCTTCAATGGAGGTAATTGGAATTTATGCCATGTTTGAGATAAAGATTTTCCAACTGTCAAATGGCTTCCAATACTTGTGATGCCATTTGAAACCTAGTAATTACAATCTTTCTTCTTGGGATTAGCTAGTCAACAAATTCGAGTGAATGTTGTCGCTGGGATCATAGGTGGTTAACTCTTGGAGGCAGGGTTGTTGTGATTCGAGTTGTACTCCAAAGCATCACTATATATTGGATGCATATATTTCAAATCCCTCAATCTACTAGGAAGAAGATTGAATCCATTGTGCAACATTTTCTATGGTTGGGATCTGGTACCAAAAGAAAAATCCCCCTTGCTAGCCTCAATCTAATCTCTAGACAAATTAAGATTGGAGCCTACGGCATCCTTAATTTCAAAAAATTCAATTTGGATTTTCTGTCTAGCAACCTATGGTGCATCTTCGAAGAACACGGTCTATGGAAAAAAATCATGGCTACAAAATATCTACATAACAGTGGATTGGAGGAATGGATTAGTAATGGTGTTCCATCCACTAAATGCATGTCTCAAACATGGAGAAGCCTATGGAGTGTAGTCCCTTGGCTTTGCAATAACCTTGTTTGGTCTATTGGTAACAGGTTACATGTTAATGTGGGGATGGATGCCATCAGAGTCATTCCTGGAATCCCCCCATTTATCCACCCCTCTCATCATCTCCCTTAATCATTTGGGATACTCCTCTCTAGCAAGCATTGTGAGGGGCTCTTAGACGCTCTTGTCTCCCCCAATTTGGCCACATCCTTGGGAAATTGGCATCCCTGAATATATTGCTGTTGAATGGGAAATTTATCATAGCAACCTTTGCCAGGCCAGAATCATGTTATCCTCTCATCCGAATTATTTGGTTTGGGGCGATCATTTAATGGATGGAAGAATTTCAGCCATGGAAGTATATGAACACATCATCTCATTTTCTCCAAATCTACGATTTTCCAAGCTCACTTCATGATTGTGGTCCTGGGATGTACCTCTCAAGATTATATGTTTCACTTGGCTTATCTTGCACAATCGGATTTTTACCTGGGACACACTCATGAAGAGAGGATTTGTGGGTCCTGGTTGATGCCCTTGCTTCAAATCTGCATTGGAAGACTATATACACCTCTTCATTCATTTCCCTTTCGCATAGGACATTTGGAAGAAAGTATCATCTCACTTGTGGACCCAGGTCATTGGTGATAGCTCTTCCATAATGGACTAGCTTTGCTCTTGGGGCTTCTAATCAAAAGAGCATCAGATTGGTCCCCTATATGTCTTTTGAGGCATTTGGCACTCTCGCAATGAGTACATATTTGAAGAGACTCCTCCCAATCCGAATTTGACTGCACTTCAGATCACCACTTAATTTCAAGAGATTGGGCTCTGGTGTCCCAAAGAATCTACCGGATCCATCACTCATGCTAACTTGTCCAATATTTGCCCAATTTTTTTTTATGGAGCTTCCGCCGATGGGAGATGCAGATGTGGTGTCTCCCTTCATATCAATTCAATTATGACCTATCAATTTAGGTGGTTTGCTGTCTTGGGAGACAACAAAAGAGCATAAATGCTCGCCTTATGGGGAGCCTTGCAGGTGGCCCAATGGCTAAATGTTGATTGCATTCTAGTTGTTGGAGACTCTCTTTCTATGATCAGATGGATTCAGGATTGCAATGCCTTACAGATCCCCTCACTTTTCAACTAGATGTTGTGGATTTTGGGTCTAAAGCACCTCTTCTCAGAGATCTCCTTCCAACATGTATTTCGAGAGAAATCTTTTGAAGCTGATGCACTTTCCAAGCGTGCTTTGTCCCTTTTTCCAAGGCAGATTCATTATGAACTCCATTATGAGGGGATCTCCCTTTGCCTTGACCAATTTGATTTTTGTTAATCTTTGCAATTCCTAGATGTGTCACTAGATTCCTTGTCTTGGTAATTTTCCTTTTCCAATCTTTTGCAATATGTCTCATTAATTAGACTCAAGCCTATCAGAACCATGTATATGGTCTGTTTCCATATGAGGCTACAAGGAGGAATTTCTTAGCAATTCCATGTCAGACTGCTCTGTTTTTTTGGATATTCTCATCAAAGATATATACTCAGTAATGTGAACAAGATCTTCGACAATGTATAACATTTCTTAGTAATGAAAATGTTATAATTTTTTTTCTCCTGAAAAAATATCAATACCTAGGGTGATGGGAACGTGAGGTGTTAGTGTGAAAATTATTTATGAAAAAATATTTTAAGAACTAAAAATAAATTTATCCCATGCCCCTATCGCGCCAGGAAGGAAATGGAATAAGCCGAAAAATAAAAAAATGTTATAAAGAAAATTAAATTATAAACATTTGAATATAAAATATTTAACATTAATAAATATTCAAACATTTAATATTAATAAAGCTTAATAACCATTTAAATGTTAATAAGCATTAAAATCATTTAATATTAATAAACATGAAAAGGATTTAAACATTAATAAAGGTTAATTATTAAAGCTTTAAGCATTGAACATTATAAATATTAAGGATTGAAGATTTTAATACTTTAACATTAATAAAACTAAAAATAAAATTTAAACATTCATAAAAATTAAATACATTTTAAATATTAATAACCTTAAGTATTAAGGATTTAAGCATTAAAAACATTTAAACTTTATTAATAAACCTCGCTAAAACATTAAAAATATTTAAACATTTAAATATTATAAATATTAGTCAAACATTTAAATAATAAATATTTAAACATTAAATGTCCAAACATTTAAAACAAATTGAGGAGATAAATATTTGTGATAAGTATTTAGAGTTAAACATTTAAATATACAAATTTAATGATTTTGATATAAACATTTAAACATGGAGATATAAACATTAAAATATTAGTGTAAGTATTTCACATAAAAAACATTTATATTAATAAATGTCAATAAAGATTAAGAGAATTTAAACATTCATAAAAATTAAATGGATTTAAACAAACATGAAAATTATTTAAACATTAAGAGCATTTAAACATTCATAAAGATTAAATGCATTTAAACCATTAAGCATTGAAAATTAAAAACATTTAAAATTATTAATAAATTTTTCTAAACATTAAAAGTATTTAAATATTAAATAATGTATAACCAAACATTTAAATATTAAATAATCAAGATACAAATATTTAAACATTAAATGTCTGAACATTTAAAACATATTGAGGAGATAAATGTTTGTGATAACAATTTAGAAGAGTTAAACATTTAAATATAAAAAATTAAAGATTTAGACATAAACATTTAAACATGGACATATAAACATTGAAATATTAAAAGTTGAGTACGAAATATCAACTATGAAATATTAACATTTAAATATTGAATATTTAAATAATAAAATAGTAATTATGATATATTAATATTTATTAACAAATAAAAATAAAATAAAAAATTAAATTTATATATATATATATATATATAGGTATGAAAGTTCGAGTTGTAGGTGGTGAAATTATATATATAGGTATGAAAGTTCGAATTGTAGGTGGTGGGGAATAACCTGGAATTTCAAATCTTTTTTGTCCGTCAAATGAAAATTTGATGACAATTTTGTAATTTTCATGCCTTTCATTTTACCTTTTATCTAAATTTGTGAGTGTAAATTTTTCTTTATGGAAATTCTCTTTGCAACTATTCTTATATTTCAACTTTCATTAATAACTTTCTAAAAAATTCATTTTGACATTTTTAATAATTAATATACACTTTTAATAAAGTACATTTTTTATAATCATTAATCTTTAAAAGGTTAAATGAATTTCCAATGAAATGACTAGCATTTCAAATTTGAAAGTTGCTCACTATATCTTCTAAACAATCTCAAGACACTCAATATTTTCTAGATTTTTAAAATTGAAAATTACAATTTCAAGAAATCCCTACCCAATTTAAAGCAAAATTAACAAAAATAAATAAATAAATAAATAAACATGATTAGGAAATAAATAAATAAATAAAACATGACTACGAAAAAAAGCTCTTACTGTTCCTTTAAATTGCTAAATTAACATACTTAAAAAATCAACATTAATCTTTTTATATTAAATCTCATCGCAACACAGTGAAATAAATATATTTTGTGTATATAATCATTTAATGGAAAAAAAGCTTTGAGTTTATTTTATTCGTCCTACTTTATGAGAAATATAAAGGCATGTTCACAACAAAATTAATTTAACCTTTGAAATTTAAATGACCATTTATTTTTAGATTTTATTTTATTCACCCCCATTTTTTAATAAATATAAACCCATGTACACAATAAATTTAGTTCAATATTCAAAATTAAAATGACCATTTATCTAAACATTTATTCACGCTGTGTGTCTCTTTTATATTTGTATTGTATAAATTCTGCATTGTAACTTTATTTAGGGAACCATTTATTTCGGTAGACGATGATAAATATAAGAAGTTTTATTCTTCAGGGATGATAAATATAAGTAGTTTTGTTTTTCTTAGATTCAAGATCCAAGGTTAAGAAAAAGAACCAGAATTTTAACCACATTACAATATAAAGAAACTTTAAAGTTTAGAAGAGAGTCTAGTTCAAAATAGTTAGATAATTTATACTATAAATGGTGCAGAATTCAGATAATGTTGGAACAAAACACTATAATAAAGACATCCAAGAAACTCATGAAATTATGACTTAAAAAATAAAATAAAAAACTATTGTACCAGTGACAATCACTCTGAGATTGGAAGCATTGATTCCTTGAGTAATTTCTTCAGCAGTGGAGGCCAATCCAAACCAACCTTTCCCGTTACAAGAGAGAAAAGTCACATCATTGAATTAAACCCTATTGTGAACAACAACAAATCGCTGCTATCATAGGATAGTTGTATATATCAATAGACACCCTCCCAACTAACGAAACAAAATAGGGTCATGAAATATATGGTCTGGCAGAGATGAAGGATACCCAAATGAATAAATATGCTACATGGACTGAATTCACAAAACAAAAATCTTTACTTTCTGAACAAAGTCTCCTCTTCTTCAATATTCCCAATTCACTGAAATAAACCGTCCCTCACTCTGCCCACACGGTCCCTCACTTTGCCCACACTCTTTAAACTTCCTCTGCAAACACTTACGAATTTTTGTATATATAAAAACTAGACCACAACCACCAACATTTTTTTGCCAACCCGGTGGCCTTGTATCCATTTAGGCTTTCCAAGAATTTAATATATAGAAACAATAATTTACTTTGGGGTAAATACTCTAATAATATTTCCATTAAAAGCATGCTATAACTACACTTTTATTACCAAGGTCCAGTCTCACATTTTTCGAAGACTTTTCCTATCATATTAAGAAACTATGGATTCAGAATCTAGAAATGGGAACTTAGCACGGTCACTCTTAGAGGGTAGGCGAGAAAATAAATTATTAGCTTAACATATTCTATATGTTCTATAGTAGTATTTAATTAATTCATACCCATTAAAAACGCTTCAACCAATACCATAAATTATGACAGATTAAATTTGAATTTGAACATCAAATTGACAGATTATCTATCTATAATTCTGTCAAACTTGAAGTTGAAAAAAATTTATCACCTGTCAAATATGTTCTGAAACATGAAATACGTCCTGTAAGATCTCAAATTCCAGACCTGGTGGGGAACACACAAATTAGCGTTGGGAAAGGGTAGAGACCCAGCCGTTACCTCAACTGCAAACTAACGCACCTCCATCATCCAATGAAACCCTAGAAAGCTGAGCAGTGGATCCATTGCCAAAGTGTTTCACACTTTCCAAGGATCCATGACAGTAGAAACGTCTGGAGGGTTCCAGCTGGCCTCCATCGTAACGCCATATCACGCCCCGCGTAAAAACCCTGTGCAAAGTGATATGTATAGGCGACACGGTTCCCTCCCACAGTTATCAATTAAACTAAATGGCTGCATAGCAAACAACCGACGTGGAAACAATGTCAAAGCATTTTAGCACCACATAATACCAACAAAAATATATAATAAGCTCCACATATCTTGCGAACTTTAGAAAGTGAAGTCTACCGATTGGAACCATACACCATATGATATACAAGCTTAAAAAGAATATATATATATATATATATCGAATTTTATCCTAACACTTTAATAGCTGAAATTATTCAATTATCTTCAATACCTGTAATATGATTTTTATTATAATAGTATATGTTAGTATATTATCTTCATTTCAATATTACCTTTTGCATCAAGGTACTAAGTTTACCATCATACACATGCAACTTGTTTGATATTAGCATCTTATGTTATCATCGGGGGATAGAATAGGTTGTCGAAATAAATTAATTTTCCTTAATTAATTTTATTTTTTTATTAATTTAATTTTCCTCAGTGTGTAAATTTAAACCATTATTGTGGCTGTTTATTTAAATTAAATTAAATTAATTAATTGTGATTATTTATTAATTTAATTATTGTGATTTTTTATTATTTAAAAATATATTTTGAAAAAAACAAAAATGAAAATATTATTTTTATGAAATTATTAAAATTAAATATAAAAAATATATATGTATACAAAATATTTAATGACCTATCAAATATAAAATGTTTATTGAAAAATTACAAATTTTAAATATGAATAAGGAAAATTTAGCATATAAATATTAAAAATTAAATAATAATATAATAATAATAAATAAATTTAGACAAAAATATATATGGGGAATTATTTAAATGGCCTATTAAAGATGATATATGTATGGAAAAAATAAGATATTAATTGAAAAATGACATAATGAAATGAAATATAAATTGATAAATTGAGATATTAATTTTCTTTATGTTTGCAATTTTTAGGGTTCATATTGTTATAAAGATTGTTATATTGTTATATTTCTAAGGGTTTATATTCTTTGGATTAAATATTATTTCCTTGCATTTATAATTTTTTGGTTTTTTTAGTGTTATTATCTAGGATTTATTATTCTCTTCCGTTTATAATATTTATGGTGGTCAACCATGTTTTAAAAATTCAATTATAGTCAAGGATGGTGAAACATCACATTGTGACGAATATTGTCTCAATATGGGAATCAATGATGGTTAAGCATGGTCCAAAGTTGCATTTTGGCAAAGATTCTCTCGATTTGAAATCAATCGTGCTCTAGCATGCACAACCATGGTCAAATGCCATATTGTGATAAGGGTTTTCTCAATATGAAAATAAGCCATGGTCAACCATGGTCAACCATGCTCAAGTATGTTTGTTTTAGGGTTTAAAATATTTATCTTAGGGTTTAAATACCTTTGGTTTATATTTTTATCCCTTGGTTGCTTTTTTTTTTTCCCTTGGCTTTATTAATGTAAGGGTACATATTCCTAAGGTTTAAGATTATTCCTTTTCCTGTGAGAATGTTCGACTGCGGAGAGAACTTATGATGTGGTTGATTCTTATAACATAGTAGCTAGTTGAATGTTTTGTATATATAATATTTTGGAGGATATTGAGAGATTGTTTTAAGATGTTTTAATGTTAAATATTGTGTGCATTTTGTTGACAACGTTTTTGTTTTGCTATGGCATATAATTGCAATGTCTTCTTTCCTTTCAGCAAAGTTGTTCATGTAGTCATGGATGCCACGATTTGGGAGTTTTTACCATTTGAAATTATTGCACTTGTTTTTTGTTGGCTTCCTTTGTTTGTGTTGATGAAATTTAAGCTAGTTTGCAAATAATGGTGTCTTTTGTTGGGAGACCCAGTCTTTCTTGCTTGTTATGATCATTGTGTTGCCAAAGAGTTTGGATTTATTGCTTTAACAGTTCATACGGGCCCTATTTACTTCATTGAGTCTTACCTTAGTGACAAGGGAGTAACATCTTCCATGTTTTCCCCTTTTCTTCAGTCTGGATTCATAATTGAATGCGATGTTGGATCAATGATTCTATTCAGTTCACCTCCAAATTCTTTGGGTTTTAAGAGTTTCTTTGTTGTGAACCCTTTTACAAAGACATTTAGGAATATCAATTTTCTTCATCTCGGGGAGCAAGGATTCTTAACTGTTTTGCAAAATTGTATCCCTCGGAAATATGTTTGGGTTGTAGTGTGTCTGGCCAGGAGGTAACTCCTCAAATCAATTGTGCTTCTTCATTAAGATTACTCATGGTTATATACATGAGGGAGTGGTTCTTGGTTTCACCTCTCGATGACTCTTCTTTTTCCATTATTTACCATTTACATTATTTACAAGTGTTCACCCAATCCCCATGATTAGGTGTCAACATTCCCCCCCTTAATCTGAAGGGATGTTGGTGAGTCCAAGCATCGTTCTAAATCTTTCAATATTTTCTCTTCCAAGTGCTTTGGTGAAGATGTCTGCAATCTTCCCATTAGTGGAACAATGATGTAGATGGATTGTCTTCACTTCAACATGATGTCGAATCAGATGATATTTTGTATTGATGTGCTTCGTTCGATCATGGAACTTTGGGTTCTTGGCCAAATTTATTGCAAAGGTGTTGTCAATCATGAGTGGAGTTTAATGTACTTGTTTTTACCTGCAAATCTTCTAGAATTTTCCTAAGCCACACAATTTCGTTTGTTGCCTCATCTGCTGCCACATATTCTGCCTCTGTTATGGAATCTGCTGGAACTGATTGTTTGCATGATCTCCATGAGACATATCTTGATCAAAGACTCATAGAATAACCATAACTAGATATGATCCGGATTTAAACAGGAACACAACAAATTACAGAGATAACCATATACACAAAGATGCAGCGGAAATAATACTTCATTTCATTAATGGAAAATACTGAAACATGCTTACAATCAGAAATGGAAATAAACTAGCTAGGGCGATGGTAGCTTATCTCTGAGAAGAGATGTGATGGCTACATGCCTCTGAACTGTGTTACAATGAGGCTCGAAGGCCTATTTATTGTTGAGAAACAATGAAAAACCCTTAACATTCCAAAACCTAACCCTAGGAGATGAAACGCCAAACTGTGGGCCCCGTTTGGGGGTAAGTTGGTACATCAACTTCCCGGGGTCGTAACTTTAGCATATGATCCCCGTTTGACGCGTACAATAGCTCATTAGAAAGATCTATTCGAGCACTATCATTGTTGGAACGGCAACACGGGTCCATGTTCCATGGACCCGTGTTGCCCCTGGGATCCAAAAAAACGTCGTTTAGGGCCTCAAAACGGCTCCGGAAGTTCAGGACCCGAAAAACTGCTAAAAATAGTAAGTTGTGCTACAATTAAGGAAACTGAAAATGCTGAGAAAGACAATGGTGGGGGTCCATGTGGACTTGGCAGGTGGCCACCAATATCCACCTGGATCATTCCTCCCCCCTTAGGAAGCAATGGTCCCCATTGCGTTGAGCTCCCCCATGAGATGAGGAAACTTCTGCTGAACCTGTTCCCTGGTGAACCACTTGCCCTGCTGAAGGAGTTGGCCTGCTTTGACAACTCGGTACAGTTGGATATTCTGTTGGCGGGTGTTCTTGATCTGTGTGTCCATGATCCGATCAGTTGCAGCTTGTTCCATGCAATCTGGATTTAGTTCTGTGTGTTGGAGCTGTTCTGCAATGTCGGATGTGTCTAGTAATGGTGGAAAGTATGGCCGCAGGCAGTCTACATTGAACACTGGGTGCATGCCAAGGAATGGGGGAATGCTGAGCTCAAATGCATTGTCTCCCATAGCCTTAG